>JAVQJG010286263.1:0-15855 GCA_036024015.1 Craterocephalus amniculus | reverse complement strand
ATTTCAGTTGATTTGTAATGAATACACAATGTATGACATTTCATGTTTTTTAATTGCATTACAGGAAATAAAGAACTTTATCACAATATTCTAATTTTCTGAGACAGACCTGTATTACTTAATAAACCACCATCTCGGTTTCTAAAGTTCTGGTTTGTCCTGAAGATAGAACATATAAAATGAAGGACACAGAATCATCCATAATTCAGAATATTAACTTACATTAATGTGCAAATTCATTTAAAACCATTGTTTGAAAAAAGATGTGTTGTAAAGTCAATAGATTGAATAGATGAATGCTTGTCCATGGTAGCAGGCTCTTATGGATTTGAACCTTTAAATAATCTAATCCACTGTACACAAAGAAGTTTCTGAACTGGAGTCTTTCAGAGAGATGAAGCCCTTCTGATTCTTTCTTTGGCACCTTAAACATGCATCTGATAAGTTATTTTTATTGCCAGCCAAGTGCCTGACCTGATGGCAACCCTATTACCATGCACCATACAATTAATAGGAGCGAGAAGAGTTAGTAAAGGAAGAAAACACTGCGCAACTAGCAACAAAACATATTTCTGTGTTAAACAAACACTAAAATTATTCAGTAAAATGATATTATTACATTGTTTCTTAATTACTTTTTGCACTCGAGTTAAATTTGATATAATCCCATACAACTAATGCATTATCAGAATTAGTTCAGTAATGTTTTTGTTCACAATTTTAAACTCATATATTAAAACAGGCGCTCACTTGACTGCAATGTTGTCATTTGTCCCCTAGGTGTCAGGATAGAACACGAAACATGCAATAACTTTTTTCCCCACTTGGCATTAAAAAATGTTTTCATACAGAGTCCACTCTCTAGTTTAGTTTTATTTCATATGCAAAGTTCTTTCTGTCTTTGTTTCTTTCTTTGTTTCTTTGCTAGTTTTCTTTCTTTTTCTTTTTCTTGGTGTGAATTCTGTTTCCCAGCTCTAAATCCTTCTGCTTTAACATCACATTTTCTGACTGTGAGAGTGTTCATTCTGCCTCTCACACACAAACACAGACACCAAGTGACCACTGCAGCTCTCCAAGGGAGGGTTTCGCCGTGCTATGTAGATTGGATGTCCCAGTGTGATAAACTATTGATATGGGGCTCAAGTGACACACCTGATATCTGCGGGGAAAGGGAATGAAGGAGGGGGAGGGGCACACAGAAAGACAATAGTGTCAGAATGGGGGGGGTGGAATAGAGAGAACAAAGAGAAAAGAGAAAATAGTGCCCAGAGGAGGATGATAAGGAAGAGTAAACGCTGGAGCCAGATCACAGACTCTGCTACACTCCCAGTTCACATACAGGCCTGTGATGGATTGGAGGACTGGGAGGATGCTCAAACCCTGTGGCCAATAGCTGAGTTGCACATTGTGATGACTCAGGGCATTATTTAGGAAACAGGATGAAGAGGGCAGTGTGTGTGTTTGCGTGTTAGTGTGGAGGACAGATAAATGGATCACTGTTAGAGAAGAAACATCCAGTTGTCTTTAACCATGCACATCATGGCCTCACTCTCCTATGCCCTCCGCCCTCCAAACTCCTCTGCATCGGCCCTTGTTTTAGTGTGCTTGCATGTATGTGTTTGTCATGTAAACAGGAGGACTTATCTGTGTGACAGTTAAACGCCACTGTCAGCAAAACGGCAACAAATTCACCACTTAGATTCTTCACCTCCTCCTCTTTTCTGCCTGATAGGCATCTGTCCTTTTCTTGACCGTTTGCAGGTGAGAAATTAATCCACTATTACCAGAAGCTTTACAAACTAGTCTGTTTTGCTGATTGAGAAAATATCCAGAATCTGAATCCAGAATACTTATTAATAAGCATCACTTTAGTTAGCTCACTAACAATACAATGACAATAACATAAAGACATGCGTATACTTATAATAAGAATCTACAATCACATTATAAATGCAATAACCAGTCCAAATGAAAGTCCACCTGACTTTTCTTGTGTAGCTCTGCCTTATGCTGCTGAAAGATTTTTTAACTTATCAGGACATGGATCAGGGACATCTGAAGATTTCCTGGAGTTTGTGGTATATCAAAAACAAAACCTTTTGGATCTGTGTTTTGTGGAGAGAGGTATTTGTGAAATGGACAAACTTTCTAAAGATATCAGTTTGGAGGACAAATCCCTTTTTCCTGTCACTGTAGTTGCATCTAAAAACAATGTCAAAGATAACAGTTTGACCTTATATATTGCGTGCTTTGTTTCGTTTTTTTACAACTTCATTAGCAGTTTGTGCCAAGTTTGTTGCTGTCCTGCTGGGTGGGAGCTGATACTGAAGGAAAAAGCTGTCGTCACATGGGATGGAAAGTAGGTGGTTAGTGTTAATGTTAATACCAGGTTGCAGGTTTTCTCAGACGAACATCTGTATTATGAAGATGTGTGTATTTTAACAGTGAACCTGAAGATCAGAAAGTAAAACTGAGCACTGATCTTAAGACAATTTATATTCATTGATGGGATTAATACCAAGACCATAAGATAAGATAAGATATTCCTTTACTTTATAGCATTGTATAAAACTATTACATCACCAATCATTCATTTATTTTTTGTTTTCAAATACACAAGGGCTTTCAGTGACAGTTCTCCAGACATACAAGTTATTAACATTTGTTTGGAGTCCTCACCCCCACTCTTTATAGGCTACCTGATTGTTTTTGAAGAGTGTGTTTTTTGTTAGTTTATTTGTTCAGTCTGGTGATCGATACATATACTGCATCTACAAATTTTAACAAAGATTGTATTCTATATACAATCTTTGGGCAGTCAGAAAGACACGCACACACCACTTACTGCTGTAGTTGCATCTAAAAATAATGTCAAAGATAATACATTTTGACCTGTTATATCTCAACGTGACGTACAATATGTTCTCAAATAAAGTTGAGGACACTGGATAAGTGGAAGACGTCAGAAGTGCCACATCAAAAACTGTCCACAGAAGGTTAACAGTATCTGAAAGTGATGTCCTTCAGATTGAAGGAAAAATGACAGCATTACAACGCGGTTACTTCTGAAGCATACACAAAGAAACAAGATAAAAGTTTGTCTAAGAATGTTCATGTTGTGTTAAACAATTAAGATGGCCATTAGAAATGTTGGCTTTCAATCTAATTAAAGTTAAAAACCTGTTTTTGCCTGATATACTATATTTCCCTATGTATGGTTCAATAAATCATTGCTCTTTTCAGTTAGTATCCTATGTGAAGCAATCGCAAGCAGCTGGAAGGAGAAAGGAAGCCAACACAAGTCCGCCTCTTTGTGTGACAATAGTCTGAAAAAGACTTTGCAATGAGCTGTAGCCTACTTTAAACTCGAAAACTGACCATTTCAACACTCATGATGTCACAGGTAAATCACCTGTACTCCTGTAAGCATAGGCTACTCCCCACCCTTATTCTGCTTAGCCATCCAACTTCTCTATCAGTTTTTTCCCACTCCTTGTACCACTCCCTTTCTTTCCATCTTGCAACACCTCTAGCCCCGCCTTTCACCACCTCTGCCAAAGGGACTGCGAGTTTCATGCTCCCTCAGTCGTATTTAGTTCCCGGGGACCCATTTTAACTTTACACTCCCTTTTAAAATCCATCCATCCATCCATCCATTTTTCTGAACCGCTTTTAAAATCGCCTAAGTTATTTGCTTTTATTTTGTTTTTAATTTTTTTTTAATTCGACTCTTTAAATTTTCTCCGGGAAAGAAAGGACATCTGCGATTTCACCTCCGATTTCCCTGCAAGTATCAAGGTAAGGCCATTCATGAGGCGGACAGAAGCTCAGGTGTATCCTTATCCGGACGAACCTCTCCGCTGATAGTTTTCTCTCATTTTACGTTTACTATATCAAACAAATACCCAATATCTTAAAAGACTGCTATGGAGAACTCATCCTCCATTCATTTGTTAAAATTTACAAAAAGGTTTTGTTTCGAAACCTCGCTTGCGCTCAGGTGGAACAGGGTTGGTGTGGTGCGTTCAGGTCCTTCGCGAAATAGCCCTACCATAAAATGTCATCCGGAATGATCATGAAGTAGGCTACATGACATTTGACTCAAAAACTGATTTAATTAGGCTATTTTTGCTGCTTAAAGTCTTCCTATTTGGGCGAATTAAAAAAATAGACACTGTGGTATGATTATTCACGTATGGTGAAATGATCGCAAACTCCTCATGTTCATTGTCCCACAGTGCTGTAAAGCAAAGATATTTCCATTCTCCTGACAGTAACATCACCAGCGCACCTGCTGAGCCAGTCACATTGGGCCAACCCAGGTGATCACCTGATGTTTAAAGAAAAAAACAAACAAACGAAGGACAACAAAACGTACAATCTTGAAATAACTTAAAATACATAAATCAGTATAGCCTATCACTACCACACATTCGTTCAGTGGTGTCACTCTCACATGAATGTTTGAGATTAATTTCATAGTTTGGAAATTCTTTGTGGTAGCTTGTTGCTTCAGACCTGGGCGTCTGCATGTGACTTGAGGTGTGCCTTTACTTGAAGCCGACACTCATTATAAGTGGTGAGAGGATAAACCCACCATGACTGAGATCTCTGTGGAACTGCGGGCTCACGGGACTGTGAATCCTTGTTTCATAATGTGAGCAATCAGATAGATTGTCTCTTTTCTAGCCTATATTAGGAAATCTAAAGCACACACTTATGCTTTTGCTAGCTGTTTTCTGTACTTGTCACATTTACACATGCTCCTGTTATTGCTCATGTGTCAAAGTCCCCCTGTTTTAATACTTTTCATTTGGTTTTACAACTCTCGGATAGGCGAAGCCTGTCGAACCTGTTCTTGTGTTTCTGTTGCTGTGGTGTGTTGGAGGTAAAGGGTGGTGTTGGTAAATCAACACTTATATGATAGAAAAAAATGCCAGAGGTGAAGACTGAGTGAATTTCTCTCTGACTGACTTCAAAATGAGTGATTTTATTTGTAGAGCTGAATAGGCCTACCTTGTTAATTTTGCAATGATATCGACTTTGCTTTTATGTAAAAAAAACAATAGGTTTTGTTACTTTATCCATTTAGGCTTATCTATGCCCTGCGCCTTTTTTGTCAAATGCTGATGAAGCTTTTAAGTGATAAGGGCATGTTGCTGTTATAAATAATATCTCATTTGCTCTGGCATTGGAAAGTCAGGTGTTTTTTTAATCTTAATCTTTTGTTTAAAACTCCTTCAGACTCTGAGGGCTGAAGGCCTTAGCTGCTGTGGTGCTTCCTCTAATCTCAAGAGTTAAGGGTATAATTTTCAGCCCTCATTGCCCTCAAACTTTAATAAACTTTTAACTTACACACATCGCTGACATATTTTTGTTGTTATCATTGTACTTGCTTTGTGCTGGTATGTGAGATTTCATTATCAATGTTTAACATTTGATATGACTTTGGGAAAAAAAACGTTAACTGCTACAGTTAATGTAATTCATCAGCAGCTGGATGTTCAGTCTGTCTTTGAAGCTTGCATGACTGTGATATCCAAGCCCATGTATTTATATGTATTTATATATTATTTATGTATTTGCAGTCTTTGTCTTTAATCATTTAGAATGCCAAGTGTTAACATAGACGGCATACTATCCAAGGAGTCCTGTTGGATTGGTTGCCACATTTTAACATATCTCAGACATCACATCTCACCTCTTAATAGTGTGCAGCAAGGAAACGAATCCCCCCTGTTGTGGGAGCAGAAAGGCTGCTCATCCTCCTGTGCTGAATCAAGGGGAAAAGTGGCTATACAGATAAGAGTTTTAATGACTGTATAATAACCATTATGTAATTTTGAACTTGTGAAAATTATTAGGATTTCATTACATTTTCAGGGATACACAACACAAAACTATAGGCTAATAGAAGCCAATTAATTTGAGGTGATTGCGAGGGGACCCAGGGGCACGGCAGAGTTATTTTTATAGCCATTTGCTTGTCTACTTGCCTCCAAGATTACACAAAAAGGTATCCAGCTGAATTTTATGAAACAACGTCTGAGGAGGAACATGGGGGAAATGGATGTTGTTGTACTGCAAAATTGGATCACTGTCTTTTAAAGAGGAAAATAGTGGTCTGTAGTAGCCTATTTTGTTTGTTTAAGCCAGAGTAAACAAAACACCAATTGTGATGAGCTTTTTTTCGTGATTGTTTTTTGTTGTCAGTTTGTTTGTCTTTTTAAAGCCTTAAATGATTCATCAAGTAAGATAACAAAAAGTCTTTGATGCGAATCAGCCAATGTTTCACGTAGGCCTAATCCCGTGTATATTCTGCTGCTCAGCGTGCTGCGTGACCTTTTACAGTCTATGTGCGTGACGCAAACAGCTATAACACTATCACACGACGTGCTTACGCTCTGGTTTGATTTGACGGCGTGATGGTGAAAACTGTTTGTAAATAGAATAAAACGAAACATAACTTTTGGACCATTAAAAATAAGAAAAACAGTCGAAAATATTCTAGTTTAACCTGCGTGAAAACAGTTTATTTTATTTTTCTAGATTTTTTCCCCGAAAGACCACGACGTCAGCGAGTCAGTTTACACTTCACACAAGGTAACGTTTCAAGTTAAGCATGTTAGCATGCTAATGTAAGTCACTGACAAGTCTTTCAGTTGTCATGGAGGCTACTGAAGATCACACGTTAACCGGACTTGGCAATAAATATTTAAATATAAATATCAATATTTTCCTTCGAAATTAATATTAGACCTACTTCTTCATGTTGGACTCATATTTTCCTCTTTCTGCCCACCGGAGCAGCATCAGCCTGTAAACTACCGGTAATAAAGTTACCCTTAGATGACACAACATTTTCTTTTTTATTCAAGGATTTTATTTTAGACGACTTTTCACTTGTAAAATTGGCCATTGCTAGTTAAAATGTAACCGAGTCTACATCTTTTTATCTTATGTCTTTAATTAATGCCTTATAACGTTTTTAAAAGCCAAAAACAGAATGAGTCTTTATTGGGATTTCAGCGACATTAAAGTAAAGTAGCGACACTTAAACAGACGGTGAAAGAGAGGCAAATATGTTGAACACTGATAGCTTGATATCAGGTTGAATATCTATTATTCTCCAGTACTTATCAATAACAGTAGACAGTAGTACAGTAGTATCTCCAGTCCTAATCGTTATTATGTCCAACAGACTAATTAATAAAATCCTGCCTGTTAGATGAAGACTTTTAGAAAGACAGTTAGTCTGAGGCTACTTTAATTTAATTAGCTATAGATACTTATAAAATAAATTTTATGTATGTATTGTATGTTTAAGGATGACTTGATTGATGGACATATTGTTAGAAAATAAAAAATGTGATTGAATAGTAGTTTGCTGCAGCCCAAGTTTAAATGTTGAAGCCCTGTGTGATTGCGTCAGTATTTTTACTCCTAATTTATTGAACCAAATGCTGCGTGTTTTCTTGCTTAATATAGATCGAGGTAAAGTAATGCGTTGTTATGAAACAACTGTAAGTCTAGAAGGACTTTGTTGTGTGTTGGTGTAGTTGCTCATCTGACAAATAGTTGTGACTAAGAGAAGACAGTATCCTTAGGAGAAGTAAATAATTATGGTTTGACAAAAATTTCTATATCACAGCATTTCACTAAAAGCCTCACAATGTAAGCATGTAGAACAGCATGTACAAACACCAAATACTTGGCATAGTATTGTGAATGTTACTTTTGACATGCAACATGCTGAGTCTTGTCTCAATGGCAAACATGCACTTAGCTTTGGATCTCTTCGACATCCATGCCAGAATGACGAATAAGAGACATTAAGCAACCATTATTTGAAGTACTAAATGCTATAGGCTTAACTGATGAAGCCATTAATATTACATAAGATGACTAAAAATGGCTTCTTATTAAGGAAAATAAGCTTTGTTTGCTTTAGTTTAATTATTTGACTTGATATGTCTTTGGAAGTAGAACTGTATGGTAAAAATACCAGTATCACAATGATAGTAGCACAAACCTGTATCACCTAACGACATATTTATATTATCATAGAGAATTAATGAATATTGTTGATTGCAGGGACAGTTTTGGTGATTATCTTTGTTTACTTACATTTAAACAAATATTAAAATCAGTATTCAGTCAGCACTAATGGATTCATTCTAAAGCAATTTTGTAGAGCTGTAAAAATAAGCCTATAGTTGTAGATTTCGTTCAGCCAAAAATATCCTCTTCCTCCTTTAGTGCTAGATATGGATCATAAAAATGGGCTCTTTCCTCATAAACTTTTTAATACATGAAGCTAGTTTGGTGCCTTTTTCATTTGCACTTTGTCCTCGAAACACATCATCAAGTCATATCCATGTCTTAATCCACATCCAGCTGCCTCTTTGCACAGGGTAACCAGACTCCATTGTTTGTAATCTAAGTCATGACGCATCAGAGTCCTCTGCAGACAGTAGCTGGTTTCTGTGGCTACCATCAACAGTCTGGACTTTGAAGTGTTAGTAACGATATACTCCGGACAGTGCTAAACAAAATGGCAGCCACCTTGAGTCCTCTCTGTCACAGTCCTCCACTGTTTGCAGAGAGAAACTCCACACTGAACTAACAGATGGCTGGCGCATTTTATAATCCTGTTAAGATGCTATAAATAAATGGTCAGCATAAACAAGAAGGGCCCTGTCAGTTGGAAGAGTCAAACAAAATAGTTATGCTATCAAGGGATTTTTACACATTTACTTACGAAACGTGTTTAAAGCAAAATGTGATGTGGCTCACCTGAGATGACTGCTTACCTCTACCCATTTAGAATAGCTCATTTTGCATGAGAAGCACTGTCTGCTCTACATAGTTAGGTTACTAGTCTCGCCCATAAAGATGGAGAGTCAGACTTTTACAGTGGCAGGCAGTTTAAATAACCTGGTGAATATCCTTTTCATTTTGGCCATGAATTGTTGTGGACTTTTCTCCTTCACCTAGTCATAAACGCTTTGCTACTCACTCAGCACAATGCATATACAACCTATAGAAGGAGGGCATAGGCTAGTCAGTGCATATTGTAAAAACCTGCATAATTGACGGTTCTTCATAAAAAGAGAAGAGGTTTTCAGTGTTGATCATTAATCTAAGTGAGCGAGGAAGGGAATGAGAGTAGGCATATAGGGCACAGGCTATGACATGGTGACACGATAATGGCTCTTTGTGTTTGTGAATAGAGCCTCAAGAGATTTAGAGTGACGTTGGTACAACCCACGCCATGTCAGTGATGGTCGTGCACATAGTGAGGAGTTATTATAGGGTGGACTCGAAAGGCGTCAAATGAAAGTAGACGTTAAAACATAATTCTGAACAAATAGTGAGACTTTGTATTGTCCGACTGCTTTACATACATGAAAGTACTGAGACTAATTTACAGTGCAAATACATTTGAATTTCCATCCGACAGAATGTGAATGAGCCTGGTTTCTCTTTGTATCATTGTCATTTGATTAGAGGTGAACTAGAGTTCTTAGAGCAGATACAAATTCAAGATATAAAAGAGTTTCACTCTTTATTAGACCTTTATGACATTTCTGCATTATTTGCAGATTATGGTTTGGTGACAGAAATAAGAAGACACGTGTATTTAATATGTCACACTGTTTTGGTTAATGCTTTTATCCAAAGCAGCTTAGAGCTGAGTTGCGTAGAGTGAATGGTTATTGCACGGAATGAGTTCATGCCAGGTTTTTATACTAATATTATACAATTTTTTTCCACTGTTATTTCAGCCATGTTACTACCATCATCGCTGCTGCTGTTCCTCGGCCTCCTCACCTGGGGTCCCAGTGCAACATTGGCTGCTAAAGTGATTGTGGTCCCACCGATCATGTTTGAATCACACCTCTACATCTTCAAGACGCTGGCGACAGCCCTTCACCAAGAAGGCCATGAAACCCACTTTCTAATTTCCGAGGGTCGTGAGGTCCCTCCCTCTCCTTACTACCATTTGCAGCGCTACCCAGGGATCTTTAACAGCAGCACAGCTGACAGCTTCCTCCAGTCCAAAGTCAGCAACATCTTCTCGGGCCGCTTGACATTTCTGGAGCTTTTTGACATTCTCGACCACTACTCTCAGAACTGCGATGCTGTTGTTGGCAGTGTTGAAGTAATGAATCGCCTGAAAGAAGCCAAGTTTGACCTGCTGCTTGTGGACCCCAATGAAATGTGTGGTTTCGTGATAGCTCACATTTTGGGTGTGAAATATGCTGTGTTCAGCACAGGACTGTGGTACCCTGCAGAAGTGGGAGCCCCAGCGCCTTTATCATATGTACCTGAATTCAACTCATTGCTGACAGACCGCATGTCCTTAATGCAGAGGATCACAAACACAGCTGTTTACCTGGTGCAGCGCTTTGGAGTCCGTTATATAGCATTACCCAAATATGACCGGATTATGAAGAAACATGGAGTAAAGCCTCAGGTGGCCATGGCTGATCTGGTGCAAGGGAGCAGGCTGTGGATGCTATGCACTGATTTGGCTTTGGAGTTCCCCAGGCCCACCCTTCCACATGTGGTCTACATAGGAGGGATCCTCACAAAACCCCCCAGCCCGCTACCACAGGTCAGTACCAAGAGTTAGCAAGCACATGATGAGGCATACAGAAAGCATTCTAAATGACACAGTATAAATCTCTTATCACAAATATTTTTGTGTTATGATACCAAATACAAATCCTGTGCATGGTCCCACCCCTCAATTATTTTGTGTGTTTGCCTTAGATGGCTAGTTCAAATGAATATTTAACAAATATGAGCGTACAGAGTGCTTACAGGTGTACTGAATGTCCAAATCTACAGAGAACTTTAGATGTAGATGCTCACACTAAATGACACTGCTGAAGTCAAGGTAACAGAGTTTTGACTATGCCATTATGCAAATGTAGGTGTTCTGGGCAGGACAGAGAGGGATAATATTGCTTGAGCCATTCTATTCCTTGAGAGAACTTTGAAGAGTTTTTTTATGAGACATTTAACAACAGCTTTTGTGTCTATACGGATAGTTTTATCAGCATATCTGAATCTGTTTTTGGTCATAATTCAAGGTTACAAATGAAGGCAGAAGCAAGTGGTTTCCTATTTTGTTATATCCAAGTTTGTTGTGGATGTTAAAGAATGTAATGTGAGAAAATCATGACACGACATTTAGTTGACAAAGAAGGCATTGATTTTTAAAAGCTGTTGTACCTTATAATTAAAACCATTTAAGTCTCAGTTAGTTAGTCTCGCTGCTTTTTGTCCTTTTTATATTTAATGAGACTTACTGCAAAAGTTTTAGCCTTTTTGCACACTTTTACTAGTATCCATCGTCTTTTATCATTCTGTACATCTTATTATGGCTTCCTGCTACAAAGCCAGCCTTTATAGGCGAGGCTGTTGCGAGGATGGGTTTAGGCTGAATGGGTAGATTTTAAGCAGACAGGGAGGGGAGAGCAGAGCATAAAGAGCAGAGGCGGGTGGTGATGGGGGTTAGTCAAGCGTTTGGACACTGAGAGCGCGGGCCGTCGGTATCTGCTGCTGGAGGTTTTAGGAATGCCCGTCCAGCCAATAGGGAGCATTGTGCCATGTTGTGTGGAGGGAGTTATAATGGAAGTGGATGGAGAAGGAGGTAATTGTTCTGGATAGAACTCTGGGGACACTGGGACTCTTTTATGGGGTCACTAAGGCTGTGTTGTAGGGACAGTAGTGCTGTGCCGTTTGGACACAGAGCCCTGTGTGCCCATGAGACTGCTCTGTGCCAGGTCCAACCTTAACTGCTGCAGCTGGACCATCAGCCTCTCTCAACTTGTCCTGCGCTCCTGTCACTTCAACATGGCCGCTCTCTGACAAGTCTTTTAGTATAACCTCAATTAGCATGTTGAAAAAAGTAATTCTTTATGACACCTTGACACTCAACCCTGACTCCTTTCGCATACATTTGAGATAAATAAATATTCCCATTCTTTAAAAAGAAAAAAAAGAAATGCTAAAAACCAATCTCAGTTTGTAATGACTTCCCCTTTACATCAGCTAAGTGAGAAGCATTTTGAATCAGGTTATGATTGTGCTATGATCAAACATCCATAGCTCAAAGTAACAGGTTTCCTGGGAATTATTAACAACTCCCGAGTCTCTTTTTCCCATGTACATGTCCCGGGGTGCTGTCTTTCTCATAATTTTGATTATGTAAGTGTTGCTTTCAGTTAGGAATAAACATTTTTTCTGCAGTCTTCCTACTTTAGTTTATTTCTAGCTTAATGATGCTCATATTTAAATGCTAAAAAAATATGAGTATCCACAAAAATGTGAAACAGTTAAATCAAATATGAAACTGAGAGAGAACATTTTTGGAATTAGTTTTTTGTTTGTATTTATTCACTTTGAATTTGACAGCAGTAGTTTACAAGAAAGTTTAAAGGAGGGCAACAAACTAGGGGAAAAGTTGGGTAAACATAAAGGCCACTTTGAGCCCTTCATAACTACTTACTATTTGTAAATCTCCTGCGTGTCAGTAATTGGGTTTTTTAAATCACATCAGTATAGCATAAACAAAGATGGGGAATGGTTTAAATGTTAAAGTTTATGAGGTCAGGAAGTTTAAGCATTAAAGAATTTGGTTCTTCTCTGTAAATTTGCAAAAACTAAGGGGATTTCATTATCTTCAGCCACATATTAATTATATCATAAATCAATCATGTACACTTCTGGAAACTATTAGAAGTGAATACAGTTTGTATCTGTATACATACAGTAAATGCAAGTTAAAACAACCTTGCACTGTTCAGCATAAGGCTTATAAGTACAAGTTTAATGCCAACATTTTAAAGAATTTCATGTTCCTACTTTGAACAGAAGCTGAGAAATAGAATAATTTAGTAGGTAGTTTAGCAGAAACCATTAGATTTAATGAACTTTTTAAAATGAAACCCTTGGGTTAGGGTGAATAATGAATTAAGTGGTTCATGATTAATTAAGAATTGTTACGTTGAACCCAAAATGGAAAATCTTTGTTGGAAGTCATTGATGCTGTATATTCTGGAATAACTTTGGTTTGTTTTTGTATTGGCACACATGGCATATGTAAACAGCACAGTCGATGCTGAACACTGTGTGTAAATACAACACATGCTGCCATCTTGATGATTAAGGCTGGGTTTTAAAAATTGCTTAATCGATTTAAATCGAAAAAATTTGTGTTTTTTTAAAATCGATTTTGGCATTTTATGAATCGATTATTGATTTTTTTATTCTTGAATAGATTTTAATCGATTAATGGATTTTTTAAAATCCCAGCCCTAGTGCAACAATGGCGAGCGCAAAGCGATTACTGGGGAGTGATTTTACTACTACTACTACTACTACTACCGTCATTTAGCACACGCTTTTATCCAAAGCGACGTACATTTGAGACAACAACACAAGCATAAATTCAAGGAGTAGGATACAGTTTAAAAAGCTAAAATGTAAAATATGACTGCGAAGCTTGCATTCACAGTGGACAAGAAAACACTTGGGAACAAGACGAGCTCCCTTTCTTGTTGATATACTGAGCCGTTGCTTGACTGATGACGCAAGGGCTTGTTGCTTCCTCGGTTGTTAGCTAACAACTTAGTTTCCTCAGCACTGCCACATAGTGTTCTGGCACTGACATTACCAAGCGTGTCCGAGCCTGGTTCAAGCACTGGTGGTGAACACAACTCAGGAATGATCGCTCCCAGTCCAGGCAAATCCCTGAGCACGCCATGAGAAAAGGCCCCGACTCTGAGCTAGACGTATTGCTGCAGAGATGCATAGAAAACCGGCAGGAATGCGCCCCTTGAGGGCCAGAGTTCAACATGTAGTCAGGGGTATCGAACCACTGACGTCTTTAGCAGACAACTGCTCTTTCCAACTGAACTACATTTCCAGCATGCAGTCCAAGATCACCAACAATGATCTTGAGGTCCTTGTTTGTTGTAAGTTCAATATATGATCTACAAAAATTCTCCTGATTTCCTAACCCTATTTATCTAGTTGTAGAGCCTACAGATTGTTTCCAGTAAAACTGCTTTGTTGATCACTCAGAGTAACTGGGATGTTGTGTCTGATCTGACGTGTGAGTTTTTCTTGGAGGAAAACAAACCTCTATAATTTAAGGCAGAAATGACCACCTTACAGGTACCAAAACCAGGGAAAAAGAACCAAGACTTCCTGTATGACTAGATACTACACGTGAGATATTGCTTGTGATAATTTAGGTGACCTTTGTCCCTTCTAGTGCTGTTCTGTATTTGTTGATTCATCCAAGTGTATTAGGGAGAAACATATTCTATCTTCAGGGTGAACCAGTAACTCCTGTACAAATGCTGCAGATGAAATATAGCATTTGAGCTAAGACTGGCACATTAAAGGAATGTTTATCACATGCACAGGTGTTATCAAATAAACTACTAAATCACAGGTTATGCACAGTAGACCAGAACTTATGGAAGTGGTGACATACTGACAAAAGCAAATTTTAGCATAATTTCATAGACGTAATAAACATTAAGTGTAGAAATATTTTACTGTTTGCAGATCCTCAGTTACATTTACTGAAGACAATATTTGTCATTGCATTCTGACTTTGGTGATTATTGCAGCAACAGCATTGAAACATTACAGTGCACAGTACTCTCTTTGTCAGTTATTTTGTTAAGTTTACATCAGCTGTGATTTATCTGTAAATCTCTCTGAACATGAGTGAAAAATGAGCTCAGTTTAATCTGTGCCACAATTTGGCTTGAATTGATGTGAAGGATCCTTTGTAATAATTTTAGATATGTCTTATTAATGCAGTAGAGATAATTGTAATATAAGATGATGAACGGTAAATATGCACAGTGGGACTCATTTTAAAGTTTCTGAATATATTATGAATTTGTCACAGAATAGTCATATTGACATTTGTCATGGTGATCACAAATATTGGAAAGACAGTGAGATGAAACAAACGCAGCTGGAAGACTGATAATCGAAGCTGCTGCTTTTTACTTTGGACTCTTTGTTTGTGCACCCGATATCATTAGCATTTTGGCATATATATATTGCAAGTCACATTATTATTGCTTGTTCCATGTTTTTTATCATTTGGATCACTGTACATCTTAAGAAGCAAGCCTTTTGTCTCAAATAAGTATGCCAACTCTGAGATAAATTTCCTAACCGTATGTCTTATGTTTTGTTTAGGACTTTGAGGCCTGGGTCAATGACACAGCAGAGCATGGCTTTGTGATTGTGTCATTTGGAGCCGGAGTCAAGTACCTTTCCCCTGACATTGCTCACAAACTGGCAGGAGCTCTGGCCAGGCTGCCTCAGCGTGTCATCTGGAGGTAACTCACACATTCATACAGTTGTCTAATGTGAAAAGGTCTCAGACGAAGCAAATATACAACTCAGCTCTGGTGGGGCTCTCATTGTCACAGCGCATGGTCCCCCATAATCAGCTATTCTGCTACTGTGGAACATTGTCAAATATATGCTATTTTCTAGCTGAGACAGATTTTTCATTGAGGTTAGAGTCCAGCCCCACCTACGTGTGCTTCAGAGGATTATCTAAGGTCAATCTCGAACTAAGAGATCTCCTTAGACCTGGGTCAGGAAGGCTTGATTACTTTACATATTAATGAAGGAAATACGGTTTCACTTAAAGGAGAACTATGCAACTAATTTACCTCAATAAATGTTTTTTAGAATCCCTGTGGTGGTAAAAAAAAACTTGGCGGGGTGATTCACCAGTCTCTCCACTCCCCCCGGTGTCTCTGTCATGAAAACAACACTTGCAACTTTTGGATGGGCAGA
>JAVQJG010286260.1:0-11422 GCA_036024015.1 Craterocephalus amniculus | reverse complement strand
CGGTAGGACGGTAGGATGGTAGGATGGTCGGATGGTAGGGTGGTAGGATGGTCGGATGGGAGGATGGTAGGATGGTAGGCCGGTAGGATGGTAGGATGGTAGGGTGGTAGGGTGGTAGGATGGTAGGACGGTAGGATGGTAGGGTGGTAGGGTGGTAGGATGGTAGGACGGTAGGATGGTAAGACGGTAGGACGGTAGGACGGTAGGGTGGTAGGATGGTCGGATGGTAGGATGGTAGGACGGTAAGACGGTAAGACGGTAAGACGGTAGGATGGTAGGATGGTAAGACGGTAAGACGGTAGGATGGTAGGACGGTAGGACGGTAGGGTGGTAGGATGGTCAGATGGTAGGGTGGTAGGATGGTAGGATGGTCAGATGGTAGGATGGTAGGACGGTAGGGTGGTAGGGTGGTAGGACGGTAGGGTGGTAGGATGGTCGGATGGTAGGGTGGTAGGATGGTTTGGTTGTACGGTTGTAGGATGGTAGGATGGTAGGATGTCAAGGAGGTTGAGTGAGTCGGAAGAAAATACTCAGGGACATTTTTAAAGAAAAACAAAATTTCCGTGACAGAAAACATCCTCCCTGTTAGTAAAAGAAGTGAAATACATGCAAAAGAGCATCCTCTTTAAACCGATTAACCTCTTTCACGGTGGATTACTGCACCTTGGCCCCACAGTCGGCCCCTTTGGTCACACAGAAGCCTATAAACACAGGGTCGGCCATTTTGACCAGGATGTTGTCCACACAGTACACATGGAGGTACTCCACTCCCCTCTTCTTCATATCCTCTAATATGTTATTGTCCACCAGAGCCTGGTACAGACCTCCATTACCATCTGAAAAGGGAGACAATACCTTTATTAGTCCCAAAACCCTTCAGAGATGATACGTAGGATCTCACACGAACCTACCAGGGGCCATGGCTAGCTTTCCTTTTCCCTGCAAAATGACCTTTCCATCAAAGGTCACCGCTGGGATCATCCTCTGCTCAAACATGATGATGTCTGACGGCTCCAGACCAAAATAGTTGTTTTCCTCAAAGAATTTCTCTGTAGGAGCCAGAGTGAACTCACTGGTCATGATGTACCTGGAGAGTTAATCACAGAGACAAGAACTGAGTCAGGCCTGCTTCCCAACCTGTGTGTGACCCATACATATGTCAGGCGGTTTGAACAGAACAAAAACTTTTTGCGCTACTAGCAAAATATGGAAACATTTTTTAAAGGTGCTATTGTTTAAAACAATATGAATAAACAACAGAGAATTAAAATACCAAAGACAAAAGATAATAAAATATCATGAGGCATATCAGTCCCTGAGCTTGATCAGGTCATGGTAAAAGTCAGAGGCCATGTTTGTACGTCTCACACTACCAGCATCTGACAGGGTGAAGACACTTTGAGATTTTCATCCTGAACACCAAGAAAAGGTGTGTTGATTACTTTAGAAATGAAATAACTCTGCTGTCGAGGCAGAAATGTTTTACTAGTTCAGTTTCCTGCTTTAAAAGACTCTGTAGCAGAGTTTTATTTTAGGTCTTTGTAAGGTGCATTTGGTTGTGTGTTCGGGGTATGGGGCGGACACTATTGTTGTCAATGAAAGGAGGGCCCTGCAGCAAAAGTTTTGGAAGCATTAGGGTTAACTTGAGCCTTAAAAGCCTGATCCAAGAAAAAGTTGGTAGAAAACTCAGGTTCCTTATAATATGAAGTTTTTATTTGGCTCTTTAACAAAACATTACAAAACTATAGGCACTCATGGACCACCAAGCCCTTTTCTTTTTTTGCTAAAGGGTGCATAATTCTTTAGTTTGAAGCTCCAAGGGCTATATTAACCGTATGTCCTCATAGAGAAAAATATTTATTAAATGTAAATGTAAAAATGTAATCACTTGTTCCTTTACAAAATTTCTGGCATTTCCTGGAATGTAATCAAACTACACCCATACGTTCTGATCTATGTAGCTGTCAGAGACAAGCAGACAAACTATGTAGTCTAAAAAATACAAAAAAGGAAAAAGAACAGAAGCAGAAGAATGAATGCAGAATAAGCTTTGGCTGATACTTTTCTTTTCCTTTCTATTTTTGACCTGGACATTTGTCTAGTGTGTTCATTTACAACCCTCCTGTCACCACATCATACCAATCCTACAGCACTGACTCTCCATTAAAACAAGAATAAAATTCAAAATGCACACATTCAAGGCCCTTCACAACCTCATATCGTTTCATTTTACTCTAATTTTTTCTTACTCAGAAAAAAGCCCAAATAATAATTTTACTGTCATTGTACTGCAGGGAATTAAATCTGTAACAAAGCCAAAACAGATCCTTATTTCTGTGATGACCGCTGCAACTGCTGAGCAACCTGAAGCACTGAAGACACGTCAGCAGCAAAGGCCATGGCCCGTCCTGATTAACGGACCCAGCTGATGTCTTCGGACTCTGAGGAGAATCAACCCAGGCCCAGACCAGAGACCAGGCTCTGCACATGAAGCATGTGTGAAACAACTGATGCGTGTCCTCACAGACGTATTAAACACCCTCCTGTGTTGAGCCGAGGTCCCACTGTGGTACCAAACTTCACCAGCCTTCCCAGCTCAAAAGAACCCCACCGTGACATGAACGACAATCAGAGTGTGTAGTTTTGCGCCCGGGGCAAACAACCCATCGGCAGTTTGTGTTAGGTCAGTCTATCCCTCACCTCCTTGCTTTTCCTGAGACCAACCTGCTCACAACCTCTCCCCCTGTCTTTCCTTCTGACACACACACCTAAGACTCAGCAGCAAGTTAACACGATAGCAGTGGCGACCGCGACCCCAGCGCCCACCAACATGATGTGGGAATGAGTGGCATGATTCAGACCAAAAGCCGCAGCGAGCGTCAGGTTTACATGCTAAGTCTATGTGAAGGCGCATGAAGGAGCGCATGAAGGAGCGCATGAAGGAGCGCCTGGCGCTGCACATTTTCACCCTCTGACTCAAATCTCTACTTTACAGTCTGACTCAGTGTAAATAACTTTTTTTTCACGTAGATCGCACCCTGGACAGTCGCCCACATGCCCATAGAAAAAAACCTCTTGTCAATCACCCTGTAGTTTTAAAGTCCATAAAAATGAAGTGATTTAAAAGACTGATCAGTGATCACATGACTTCACTTTTCTCATCGATACCAGTTCCACAGAGGATGCCACACACACTGCACCACCTGAACATCTGGAGAACAACACTCTGGTCCTGATGCTGCTCAGCCCTTATCATCAGTATCTGGTCAGTCAACCTGGCCCACCGAGGAACTGGAGACAGGACTGTTTAACGGCAGGCCTCAGTACGCACAGGGAGGCAACAACAAGCCTGACACCACCTCACTGGGCACCATCTCACCTCTCCACTCTGATCTCTGAACCACTCTGAACGACTGCTGCTGGTCTCATTCCAGATGATGGGGAGGAGAACTACCGAGATTTTACGAACGCTGCAGCAGAAATGACTTGATCCTGAATTTTGAAAAAACTAAAGAATTGATGATGGACTTCAGGAACCCGCTCTAGTTCAACACAGGAAAATCCTGGGTGGCGAACACCCTCACCTGGTCTCTGCACACCTCCATCGCCATGACGGCTGATCTTCCGGGAGAGCCTAAAGCGAGCCGATCCGTCCTCACGACTTTATACAGCAGAACCAGAGAGAGAGCGAAACCAGCAGCAGATCTTTTTGCCATAAGAGCAGCACTGCTTTCGACTGGAAGGTGCTTAAAGGGTGGTGAGGGGCCGGGAAGCTGAATGGGTCTCCCTTCACTGTAAGGGAGTTGCTGGAACCAAGCTGTCGGGGTATTGAGGAAATTTTAGGAACCCTACTCCGCAAAACCTTTAAGTTCAAGACCAGATTCTTCCCAACACCATCTGTCTTTTAAACAGAAAAGTACTTCTGAACTATTGTGGAATAACTTTCATTCACCGAACCAGTATTTCATAATTATCTTATCTCAGGTGTTTTAACTGTGTGTTTTTAATGCTGACCCTATGTCGTCATTTTGTTCTGCTGTAATTTGTCTGCATGACTATGAAAGTAATCTAAATCTGAAATTTGTCTCGTTGACATTTACGAAAACATAAATCGAAATCTAGAAAAATACCTGAAAGGATCAAATTAATGACCTAAATGGTGGAAAACAGTGAAAACAGGCTAATTTTGCCCGTTTCATCCAAGCAGTACTCATACAGGTGATGTTTATTCAATCATGACTATCTCATGATATGACTGTAAATTATGAGACATTGATCTGACAGATAAAACCTTAGAAGAGATGAACAAACTGGTTTATCTGGTTTTGGTTAGACTTCAGCAGCTTAGATTCTTGGACTCTTACCATGGAACGGTGCAGTTAGAGCCATGCTTCCCGTCTGCCAGCTCCTGAATTTTGCGAAGGCGCTCTGCTTGGATCTGGTACAAGGTTTTCCCACTTGGAAGGCCGACTTTATACATCCCTTTGGGGTACTGAACACCAAGACGGGTTCCCTGACCGCCGGCCAAGAGCAGGGCTCCCACATGATTCTTGGAGATTTGTAGAAGGCCTGTCCGGACAGAGTGGCACCATCAGCAGCAGTGGGACGAAGGACGTGGTCTGTCCTGCACACTGACATAATGTACAGGTAAAAACTTTCATAAACATAAAGCCACCATGTCGTTCTGCTGCCATGCTGAGCAGCACTCCAACCATTATGAAATCTAGTCTGATATTACTACAGGACCATTTTTCAGGGTCTTTTCAAAACAAGTTCTTTAGTTTTATAATCAACTTCTTATCCACCCACCAAGCACATTTTCCCTCCATAAATACCCATCAACAAGCATTACGGACGGTCTATGTGGGATTGAGTGTCTGGCCCCTGGACAGGGGACATGTTGAGGGACTGGGTCTTCCATATAAGATGTAACACATGAACCAGTCCCATGGTTACTCCTAGAGACTCACTCTTCGGGCCATTTTCTAACTCTCGGTGTTTTCATCTCATTTAACTAACAGCTGGACATCTCCCTGCTACATTTATGAAAACGTCCATGATAGTTATCCAAAACCTGAAAAACTGTCAGAATCAAAGAATAACCTGTTTGATTTTCTATCACAACTACTTACAGTTAAAACTCTGTAAAAGGAGTTTGGGTTTTGTAAACATATCTCCACCAGAAGACCTCATGGAACCGGAAACTCTTTTCCTGACTTTGTCAGGTCTCACGTTATTACCTTCATCTTCCCACTCCGTCAGAGACTTCCTGTCACTTTTCCGGACGCTGCCCATGAACTCCGGAGGGACCGGCTCCATGTCCAGATCCAGGATGCTGGCCGCGGAGGCTGAAGCCTTCGCGGCTCCTGCACAGTGATCCTTCAGCCCCTTCAGGTCCAGTTTCACCAATTCCTGCAGAAACACGTCCCTGTCTTCCTCACTCAGGTCCGTCCAGAACCGAAGGACATGACCCTGTCCCGCACTCTCCAAACTTTCCTTTATGTGCTTCAAGGAGGACATTTTGGCTGCTAAAGACAGAACCAGGAACGGGACAGAAAACTAACACCATCCAGCAGGAAACCAGCCGCTGCACACCACATCCTCACTTCTTTGGAACATCAGCATAGCTAAAGTCACGGGATATGTCACGTGACCTTCACGTGTTTACATCCCGTTTAATCAGCTGACTGTGCGAGCTTCCTCACTTCTCATTGGTTGGTGAGATTTAGCAAGTAAAACGGTTTCTTACTAGACTACAATCTAGATTATTACCCTTAGACTGTAACATTCATCTTTCATGCTTCCTGTGTAGCAAATGTAGGTATTTATATCAGTATTCTGCCAGTCGTTCATCTAAAGATGCTTCCTTTGATTAAGTAGATTAGGCTAATTGGCATAGCACTTTTCATAAAGTTAAATGCAGCACAAAGTTCTTCACAAAATAATAGAAAGAGATTGTGTGGACACACACATGGCTACCTCCGGCTGGAAACTTTTTTTCTTTTACAAAATTTTATTGAACCATACAATTGTTACAAGTTCAAGTGAGAATCTCCACTTTGCAATTGAAAGAACAAAATATCTATGCGTTTTGAAAGGCAATTAAAATAAAATAAATGGACATATATTCAGAATCATTGAATATGTGCAGTCATATATAAATGTATATGATAAACAGAAAAGTTAATATAAATAAAAAACATAAATATAAATATACAGACAGTCTCTCATTTACAAAGAGACAATCCTTCACAGTATATTAATTACCTTGTCCTTTAGACCATATGGAGCTGGTGCTTAAACATTAAACATCTTGGAGATATTGACGATTTCTTCAGTTAAAACCTTAGAAATTGACCCATGTTATTACACAGATTCTGAATTGGTCCATGTTTTTCTGCTAACATTAGAGAGGAATAAAACATTGTAAGTTCATTTTTAAAACAATTTAGTGAAGGTCTTTGATTTTTACATTTACAAGCATGTAGATGATATTATCCCATAATCAATATTGATCATGTTGTTGTTGTCAATTTTAACCAACTATGCAAGTTCTACCAAAAAAGACTTGTGAGTCTACATTAGTAGAAAAGATGTTCAATGGTTTTAATGGTTCAGTGGCTCTTCTAAACAAAAAACACAACCTTCAACCTCAAATCCAAACCTTTTTTGAAGAGTTTCAGCTGTAGTGTAATTAATAATTCTTTATTGCATTTCTTTTGCTTTTGATGGGATTGGCCATTTTAAATATTTGAGGGGATTAGTCATTTTACCTATATCACTGTTTACTTTCAATTGTGCAGATCTGGTATAATCATGAAAAATCTTACCCTTGATTGACTCTTCCAATAAATTGATTACTGCATTTTCTATCACTAATAAGCACTTGATTGATTTTCAATTCTGGTACTATTTGAATTCTTGAATGACAGAGTGTGTTTTGCATTAATTGTATTAGGGCAGTAGGTATAGCTTTGTATATTTTGGAGAATTCTCCAAAGGAGCATTGAATATCATATTTTTCTTTAACAGCGTTGAAAAATAAGACATTTCCATGGTCATCCATTACATCTGTTACAAAAATCACCTTTTTATCAACCCAATCCAGTTTGAATAAAGATTTCCTATTTATTGGAATTGTTCTATTATTCCATAGCCATGATCCATGTGGGGTAAAATATGGTAAAATATCGGATGGAAACTTTAAGCCTATGTAAGAGCAAAAAACCTTGCAGTTTCTTCTGGATCCGCTGGGGCTGCTGCAAAACCAAGTGGCAACCTCCCAATAAGAAAAGTGATGGCTATGCAGAAAAGCAAAAAACTGAATTTTCCTCCTCCTCCACTAAGTGCTGGCTGCAAAACAGAGCAATTCCCCATTGGCTCCCACGTTAAAAAGGCCAACATTACAGCAGAATTAAACATGTTTTCAGCCTGGTTCAAAAAACCATTTCAAGCCTAAAATGTCATGTTTACCCTCAACTGTGGGGGAAGGGAAAAAAATCTTAGCTCCTAGGTTTAGATGTTATTCATAATTAGGGGCATGTCCTCTTGATTGACAGGTGCCAGATATCTAGTAAAACGGGACGTGACCCGATGCCAATGTGCATCATTTCATCCATCCATCTTCTGAACCTTAATCCAATTGGGTGTGTTGGTGCCTATCCCAGCTATCAACGGGCGAGAGGCAGGGTACGCCCTGGACAGGTCGCCATGGACAGGGCAGACATGGAGAGACAGACAACCATTCACACACACACTCTCACTCACTCCTAGAGTGCCCAGTTAACCTCACATGCATGTCTTCTGGAGACCCCACGCATACACGGGGAGAACATGCACAGTCTCAAACCCCTCCCCAGCCGGAATATGGCTCCAACCGACTTGGGACTCGAACCGGCGGCCTTCTGAGACCGCAGTGCTAACCACTACACCACCGTGCAGCCCTGCATCATTTCAGTTAATCAGATGTCATATATGTCAGGTGGTTTTAACGTTTGTCCATTTATTTTTCTGTATATGTTCCTGGCCCAGTCATTTTACTGTCTTTGGCTACACAAACCAAATCAACCGCAGATAGATACATATTTAAGATACATATTTAAAAACAATGCTCTCTTCCAGCATTAAGCTGTGAGGAAACACTGAGCAGGAGTGTCCAGCTGACATGTGAGGGCCAAGCTTCCCGTTTAGAGCGAATGTGGCAAGGACAATGAGGGCCCAGGTAGGGTCTTGAACACACAATCTCGCAGGTGAAAGTCCTGCATGACCTGTCAGCCAAAGGCATATCATTGTGGCCAAGTGGCATTGGCTGTGTCTGAAATGCCCCAACCCCTCATTCACTACATAGGGCTTCACTGTATAGCATATTACTTAGGGCTCATTCTTATAGCGATTTGGATATGAAGCTCACTATTTTCTCCCCCCCACTGATGACGTCACTACCAGCTGTTGCAATAGCAACCCCAGATGACGTGGCTATAGCGATACAAACCAAATCCAAACTCAGATGAAATAATATAGTTTACCGTTAGATTGTGTTTTATTCTTTGTTCAGATCTATTCATATAAAATATAAAATGATGATTTTACAATTTATTTTAATCTGCCTTGATTTTCGTGACACTTGTCACCTGATACAGCATCTTCTCTTCCATCAGAGAAATGGTGCCTGTTTATAATTATATCATCTTACTGACACAAATCGAACTAATGATTATAACAATAAGAAAACAATTGCAGATAAGAGGATGAGGGAGGAGATCATTTGCATTATAATTTTATCTGAAATCCTCTTTTTTTTATTTTTAGAAATATATGGAATTTTTTCTGATCAGAATCAATTTATTGACAATGAACTAGCATCCCGGTACAACACAATTATTTTCCAGTACAACCTGTCATAGAATAGACAAACAAACAAACATTAATGGTGAACAGGATCAGGTAGAGTGAGGCTGCTAGATCTGACGGAGGCGGCGGGATGGGGGGAACAGAACATTCGTTTACACTGTTTGACATGGGGGAAGTTGATAAGTCAGAGAGCCAGGTTAGGATAACAGAATTGTTTTGGAACAGACAGAACACGTTTTGTCTGCCTTGAGTCTTACAGACATCTCTCCTGGCGATTCCAAAAATCTGGATGTGCATGTAATTGTGAAACCCCCCTCAGGCTGTAACTTCATCCTCTTCTCTCTGTGTTGTGTCACACTGGACATTTACTTCGATGATGAATTGCTGTTTTAGTTCCAGAGCTCCTCTGCTGCCATGTCTGGTGAAAGACGAGAATGTGTGTCTGCTGACAAGGATGGCAACAGCAACATGAATTAGAGAACGATCCAGTGAACAGATGTGCCTCTGAATGTTGCAGGAACCTGCATGTAAATGGGTTTTTCACCACAACAATGCTGCTGATCTGCACTGATGAGCTGGTGATCTGCTGTGGGTTAGATGTCTAGCATATCTTGGAATTTAATACTCCTTTTCCATCGGCCAAAAAACCTGTTTAAACCAGTGCTTTTGGATCAGCTTTTGGGTGCAGTGGGAAAGGCTCACCATCCTGCGTCAAACGACTTTGGCCATGACCCATTGACTCCTGCCTGACTCGCTCTCCATTGTTTACTTTTTTATAAAAACTTTAATTTAAAAATAGACTATGCAAGTCATTCAGGTTTCTGTTGCGCTATATGACACTCCCTTACCAAAAGTCAGGGTTAAAAAGTAAGGGTTACTTACAAGGCAGGGAGTAATTAGCCAATTCAAAGAATTAAAATGTTCAGAAACTTTACCCCCCACCCCCCCCCCCACCCCATGTGCAAAACTGTTCATTTTTTCTATTCAAAGGTGGTAAAGTGGTTTTTTCTTCAAAACAAAAACTATAAGGTACATAAAACAAAATAGTTTTCACTTTGAACAATTCAACATTTTCACTGACTCAACAGGCTTTTCTCATGATCACACATCGATATCTTTATACAGCTTTTATGCAAATTTAAAATTTTAATAGCAAACAATTAAATAAATTTTTATACAGTCTAAGTTATTCTTTTTTTTTCTTAGGAAACATTCCTCCATCCTTCATACGTGTTGCAGAGGGAGTTTCAAATTCACATAACTGTCTTTCAGATCATCAGCCTTTTAGTGAAACCCCCAGCCCACCCCTCACCCCCCCATTTTTAGCTCTTTTATTTTATAGAAAAAAATGCCAGCTGGGAAATTACTTATCTGTATTTTCATCTGTTCTTGTTGCATGAGTTACAGACAAGCTCATGCCACAGTGGTCCCACTCAGGTCTTAAGCTTTCTCAACTTTCTTTGTCATGCCACGATTGCAGAAATGAAAATTCCCAGCCTTCCTATTAAAACAACTTCGCCAACCTAAGCCCATGCTCATTTCCAAACAACTCACACA
Organism: Craterocephalus amniculus; assembly: GCA_036024015.1. Lineage (NCBI taxonomy): Eukaryota > Metazoa > Chordata > Actinopteri > Atheriniformes > Atherinidae > Craterocephalus > Craterocephalus amniculus. The sequence goes on along the minus strand of JAVQJG010286260.1, from coordinate 1,015 downwards.
TTTTTTACAGCTTTCTGAAAGTTGACTTTAACTTATTGTTGTAAACTTTTCACACCTTTCCATATTTCTTTGTTTGCATTTCACATTTAGAGAAGCTGCTGACAGGACCAGTCACACAGCTCTAAGAATGCTCTTTTTCTTTCTAAATCTCTCTACTTTTTGTTTCCCTCCAACATAATTTCAGCTCTAGCCAGCAACGACTGTATGTGGCTGATGGCATCCGATGTGCAGGGCTGCACACACAAAAGGGGTCCTGTCACTCACTGGAGGTGACCATATGCATGCCTGCATGAGCTCTGTGCCAGCTGTGAGTTGCTTCTGCCAGAAGACATTAGGGAAGCAGCAGGGTGTCATTAAGGCGACACCATGATTGATTAACCGTAAATTTTGAGCATGAGACCTAGTAGACCCCGCACACCCTCACAAACCTTCACAACAACACACACTGTCACAAAAACAGCATCATGCTGATATGGAGATGAAGATGCAGAGGGCCCCTGCAGATGTGAGGGTGTAATTGCATTATCTGCTCAGTAGGGAGAGGTTGAACTGAGGTTGTTGTGAGTCACGTCGAGCCATTAGGAGCAGCTTCAGCCAAGTGCTCGGCTTCTGAGGAGGATTTCAGATGAAGCGTTTCTTTAGCCACTCAAAGAGCTGTGGGGAGTTAATGGAAGTTCCATGTGTGGTCTGCACAGTGGTGTGTTGGTTTGCACCAACACCTCAAAGCCTGGCTTGACCCTGCAGGAGAAATTTTCATGTGTAGGTTATCTCTGGTGTCCTGACATACTCCCACAGTCCCAAAACAGGTGATTCTGATTAATTGGTCTTGCAAAATTCGCCCGCCGTGTGAATGTGATCGTGTTATCCCAGTGCTGGCAAGGCGCTTCACATATGCACTTAAAGGAACTATACCTGATATTATTTTAATCTTTCTAAGAAAAATGGTTTTCTACGTGGTATAGTATGTGGTAAAAGTGGCTATTTCATTACAATTAATGACTCATTGATTGCACAT
>JAVQJG010286246.1:0-25459 GCA_036024015.1 Craterocephalus amniculus | reverse complement strand
GTGGAAATGAAGAAAAACAGCATACTTAATAGTCGCTAATTAAATGTAATCAAGGTAACATGTTGAATTAAATATGATATCGATTTTAGGGGATATCACTTAAGTCGTTATCATAGAGCGGAGAAGTTGCAGTAAGCGTCCCTTATTTTGATTGCTGAGGGGTGGCAACCCTACCTGCCACCCTGGGGTCCGCCGAACGATTTCCTTCCTTCGTCGTCGTTTTTGGTGGGACAGCCTGGCTAAGGATGTCCAGGACTTTGTGGTTTCATGCCCTATCTGTGCCAGCAGTAAGTCCAGTACCCGACCTCCAGCTGGATTTGAGCAAGTTCAGAGAGACTGGTTTGTGGGACGCTACAATGGATGGAAATCTGAGAAAAAGAGGTTGCATGAGAGGAGATTGTTGAGGTCATGGTGGTCAGTGAAAACAAAGAACTTTTATATGATAATGATGATGATGATGACGGAAGCCGGACAAAGGCTGCAACCAAATATCAGTAGACTCAGTGTCTACCATAATCTGCAGATGTAGAGAAGAGATGGGGTAATTACCATTTATGACATTACAGTATAGAGTGTAAATATTGAGAGTAATGACAGTATAACTACTGTGCCACTGTAGATATATTTTTCAGTACATCACTGTGCACATGTATTGTATTACAGTATAATGAAGGGTTAGACTGTATGTAGGCCTCATATGCCCTGTATATTTTTACTTTATTCCTTGTGTATATTTTCTACAGTAACTGCATTTTCTCTTTGTAGAATTGAAAAACACCCACATGAGGGTGGAAAGACAGCTATGTTCTCTCCACTCCAAGAGACCCTTATTGTTGGCACGGTCCTGTGGCCTGACCCAGTACAGAGAATTGCTGTGGCAGAGTGATGAACCTCTCATTTGTTCGTTTTTGTTCTTTATTTTATGTAGATTTACTGTAAAACAATTTTTTTTTCAAGCTCAACATGTAAATGCACAGATTTTCTGTGTATGTATTTATGTATATTTTTATGATATACAAGTCTTACAAAAGCACAGATTTTTTTCTTTTGTTTGGTAACGGGCATTTAGCCCTCGGTGGACAATAAACATTTATTTCAACAGCTTCATATGCTGAGCATTGTGTTTTCCTTTTTTTCTGGGTAGTGTTTACTGATTACCTACTGTACTACTGTAAAGTAGTATTTACAGTAACAAAATGTAGGAAACAAAGAATAAAGGGACCCAAAACATTGTGACTGCGACTCACAAATGCGTCCCAAAACACTGTTTAGGAAAACCTAAACAAGCCCTCCTCTTCCTTTTCCTTCTTCTTGTCCTCTTCCTCTTCTCATTCTTACCCCTCTTCTTCTCTGACTGTTGTCTCTGCTCTCCATCGCTCATCAGACGAAACAGGGGGTCTAGCCTCCTTTTCTGCCACAGTCCTTGATTGCGATTTTGCTTGCCAGACCTGAAAGTTTAGAGATTTGAATATTTGTGTGTTGTTGAATGATGCTTTGAGATTTTAAGGGAGGAGTGTGTCCAAACCTGGAAAATGGCTTGCTGTGTTTTGACAACATCAAAGTGTAAAAAAGGAAAGTCAGAGTTCTAACCCAATAAGGAAATTTTAAGTTGTGATAAATTGAGTCGTGTTTGGGGACCGAAGTAAAGGTTGTGCAAATTGTGCCTAAGTTTTGGCTTTTTGTGTTTTAGCAATCGAAAAAAAACTGTAAAAGATACCGTGCATAAACATGAATTGACCTGTAAGCTTAAGTGAGAAGACTCTGCCAAAGAGAGAAAAAAAATGTATTCAAGGTAAAGATTTACTTAGACTCATAGTTGTTTTCCCCTTTCACTGAGTAAATTCCACTTGAAATGAGTAAGGAATATTGTATGTGTGTGTGAGTGCTAATCATCTGGTGACAAATTATGAAGTTAAATAGGAATGTTTTAATCACTCTAAACCTGTTGCACATTGTTTGCTTGATCATATCTTGAATCAAGATATCATTCTTTATATCTGCTTCAAAGGACAAAAATCTAAACTAGCTTTTCCTCTTTAATGTTTTCTCTTATGTGACCAACAGGAGGCTAATAATAAAAAGAAAGAAAGAGAGAAGGAGCTGGCCTTGGAAGTAAAAACGGAAGAACTGTTAGAACAATGTCTGAAATCCTACTATCATATGAAAAACTACAAGAAAAAAACACGGTGACCGAGGTCAAATTGTATTGAAGCACTGTGTCAAGAAATCCCTGAATTACAGCAACTTAGAAGCAGAGTATAATATGAACCATATGTGTACGCATAATGAACTAGAATGATAGGATGAATGCACCCCTGGTGAGTCTCTCTAATGGTCCTGCATGGTTGGTTTATATCTGCCAAGGTTTTGTCAGTTTGGGATGGCAAAAGGTTTCCAAACAGTTGCACAAATTTCACATAGTTAAGATAGATTTTAAAAGTGGCACAAAGAGCACAGCAGTGATGCAACACACTTGGCCATTTGGCTACTACAGCTCCCACATCTTAATCTAACATCCCGGGAATTCCTTCCCTTCACCATCATCACCTGGTGATTATCCAAAAACATTCATGATGCTTTTTACTGAAGCAATGAAGCCATTATTGTTGTCAAAGGAAGACTAGCTTGAAATCAAATATAATTATTTAACATGGTGTTTTTATAATTTTATCATTGACCAAGCCCTTGATTGATACATGGAAAATCGGCAAAGATCCTTCGTTAAAACCATAAAATCATTTTTGTGTAATCTGTAGTTTTATGAGCGATAACTTGTGCATTCTCTGCTTCGGTGGATAATGAAAAAAAAGCCCACACACAAAATCACTTTAGGTCACAGTGGGAATAAAACCACCACCCACAGTTTCACCCAGTCTGGAGACCTGCTCAAACCAGCACCTGTTAAATCATTACATTCCTCAATTAAAATGGCATGCAAGAGCATTATTCTCCTCTTGTGAGAGTACTAATTATATGCTTCGGATACTATAAAATCCTCTTTAGCACGGAAGCATCTGGCCAGATGCCCTGCACGTTTGCTCAGACAGCGCATACTGGTGTTTATTTTCACAGACCGATACGGTTCATCCACCCTGCAGAGTCTGGTTGTTTCACTACCCTCTAGGAGACAGAAAGAGAAAACGGCCTTTATGTTAAAATTTTCCCATTTGATGCGTGTTTGATGTGCTGAGTCATAAACGTAGCACTGACAGGTCGGGGCACTACACCAAGGACTCATGACCGATGCACGCGAGGAGATGTGCGTGTGTTTGTGTGAGTGGGTGTGATGGGAGGAAAATCTGAGATCGGGAAAGGAAACTTTTTGTATATGCACTTAAGCGTGAGTGTTCTTGGAGTGATGAGAGGAAAGGAGTGTGTGAGCAGTAATTTGGGGTTTGGGGGATCGATGGGCATTGAATGGGATTCCTCCATACTGGTCTGTTATGGTTTTACTACTCGCCGTCTCACATGCTCATGTCCAGTGCAGTGAGCAACACTTTCTCATACTTGTGCGTTTTGGAAGGAATGGGATCAGCAAGAGTAATCGTATTTCCTGTTGAGTTTAGGGGTCAGCAGTCTAGACCACTAGTACGGAAATGAAGCATTCCACAGAACATAGCTAAAACATAGAGTAGGAGTGTCCCTCTTGCTTACTTGGCTTCCCAAAAGTGATCTGTGTTATTTGGCTTTTCCAGTTGGCCACTGTTACCCCTGGCAATGCAGCAACACCCCCAACAGATTCGAAGGGGCCAGAATTTTTTCCATTTGAACCAGTTTTATGAGTGGATTTCGGAAAAAGTTCCCTCTCTGATGCAAATAAGCATGGCAGTTTGAATAAGCTTACATGGAGTCTTTCATAAAGAGGAAAAATGCCTTTTCAGGTGATTCACAACAGGCAGACATAATGTTGAACATGTAGCACAATCCTAACAGTGCAGGTAATGAAACCCTCAAACACTCATTCAGTGGCACAGACTGGTACATGAGCTGCATTCCAACAGATTCCCAGATTTCATCACTTCTGCAGATTCATCTGGGCATTGCAAGACTAAGTGACCAAGCAATCAGAGGGGGAATTCTGCAGTAGGAAAACGCTTGTCTTGTTTCTTGTATGTGCGCATGTTATCTTCAGCACTTTTCATTCGATTGGTACCTCCAATACCTCAGGTTGAGAGACAAAGTTTATGATGATTTATACAGAAAAGAATGGAAATTTTTTTTTTTTTTTCTGTTATATCAGCAGAGCTGTGCATCTGAGCTTAGATTTGGGACTGTGTTTTGTTGGCAGTTTTATTCCTTAGCTGTTTTCCAGTAAATTAGGGTTGAAGACATTACTGTTTGATACCTTTTATTATATCATTTAGTTTTTTTTCTCTGAGGATTTCTTTATTTTCTTGTTGTATTTTGTGACTTTACTTTTGTTTTAAATTTTTCTTAATGCTTTCTGCACACCGCTGTAATGTTCTAATGTTTTTACAGTATGTATAGTACCTTGAATTGTCATGTACATGAAATGTGCCTTACAAATGAATGCACCTTGCCTAATTTTGGCTATACACTGTAAAAGAGAAACAAAAATAGCAAATTATATTTAGAAATCGAAAATAAATTTAAGTTTAGTAAAGATTACAATAAAACTGTACCTCTTCTGTTCCCAAACACAGATTTTAGGAAAATAATCAAATTATAGTAAAAACAATCTAAAGCATTTCAATCATAAACAGTTTTCTGTCAGCTATAGTTATAACTGGCATCGTTGTAAGTCAGGGTTGTAGTTTATACCTGAAGTAATATACGATTAAGCCCGAAACAAAAACATTTTTTTTAGAGAAAATGATAAACGTTTTTTTATTTGTTTTATTAAGTAAGAACGTTAGTCTTTACTTGGCAAGCAGCAGAAGGCTCTAAACATAAAAAAAGACAACTGGATGTTTTACAGAATAAATGTCATAGTCACTATCGGGACAAATAATACTAGTTTATTCTTAATTTAGTTTATTCTTACATATATTGTTTAATCTGACTGAAGAGAGATCTTTGTGAGAAATGATCTTTGAATGTAATGCCAGATTTTTTAAAATAAGCATGCTTAAAGAAAACATTTATTAAAACAACAACGACAATGATAATAATAATAATAATGATAATAATGATAAAATAGTATATATATATATATATATATATACCTTAACAGGTATATTATTAAATATACACCTTAACATAGTCCAAATAAAGAAAGAAAGAAGAAGTTAAGTGGTGGTTTGTTGGACTTCTTGGAGGCCTATATATACAGTAAAGCCAGTGTTGGTGACACAGCAGGTTCAATGGGTCGTGCTGTGCTTCTATTTCCTAGGTTTGACTGCCCTCTCGCGACCGAAAATAAAGAAAGAACAACAACATGTAGTTACGCATTTTGACCGCTTGGCGGCGGTGCTGAGTTAAAGACAGCAAACAACACATAGCGGGGAGGAAGCCAGGAACCCGCTTTACTTCCTGTCTGTGACAGCCGTCTCAGAGAAAAAGGCCGGGCTTGAGACTGAACTCTTGTCCCTTTTGGCTCAGCGTTTCACCCCGAAAGCTACAGACATGTCGAAGAACACAGTGTCCGCCCGTTTCAGGCGAGTGGACGTGGATGAGTACGACGAGAATAAATTTGTGGACGAGGAAGAAGGAGGAGAAAACCAGCTGGGTCCTGACGAAGCAGAGGTGGACTCCCTCATCAGACAATATCCTTTGCACGATAAGCTAGCTTGCCTGTTAGCCTCAACAATTTACAGAGGAAGACAGTCGTTTTCGATTGTGCTGTTTTATTATTTCTATCTACGATTTTGCTTCATGTTTCAGGCCTTTTATGTTAGAGGGGCGTTTTTGCAAGGAGATCAGTGACTGTCCAGACTTGCCTGACAGTCACATTCCAGGGATTTCTGCTCCAGGCTCACCAGGCCGCCTTTCCTGTGTTGTCACTGCGAGCTGCTCTGCATTTGATAACTACAGCTTCACCGTAAAGTATTACAGTTTAATTTAAGCTCATATGTTGTGCATCTCTGTTCCGCAAACAAATACAGTTGCACAACTGCGTTGATTTTGTTGTTAGTGTAATCTGAAGCCGTCAGTTCTGTCTTTACAGCCTTATAAGGCTTGAAAGTGCTGCACTTCCTCATTGAATGAGTCCGCCCACCTTTCTGACAATGCAGGACAAGGAAAACGTCAAAAATGTCAAACTCATGTCCACATGATAATGCTGATATGCTGCTCTTTAAGAGGACTGAGTGCAGACATAAGTATTTACAATGTTTTATTATAGCAATAATAAACAAAAGTAGGAACTTGATTCTTCACCCCATTCAGTGGAGGCTTTCAAATAAATGCCATGTATTGACACTTAAACATTGGGGATTGTGGTTAGATGATTATTGTTATTATTGTTGCTATTATTACTATTATGGATATTAATATTCATAATAACTAGCTGTGGTTTGCGGATAGGCCCTGTGTGCTGTGTTGCATCCTTAACCTTTCCTGCACAGGAAATCTCATGGAGGCTTTACAAGCTGTTCTGAAGAATCCACCAATCAACACGAAGAACCAAAATGTCAAGGTGGGTTTGGTTTCATCTTACTACATCTTTACAGTGTGTACTTTTTTGATTCTTAAATTATAATAATTAAAATATTGATCTGTGCTGTTTGTAATTAAGTGAGACACACGTTTGGAATTCAGATGTGGTGTGGGTCCATAATTTTAGCATTGGTGGTGTGCACCTGTCATCACTCCTCTAACCAGGATCGTGCGGAGGGTCTGGTCCTGAAGGTGCTTAGTGCCTTTAAGAGCAGTGACATCGAGAAAGGCGTGCAGTCGCTCGATAAGAACGGCGTGGACCTGCTGATGAAATACATCTACAAAGGCTTTGAGAGGCCGTCAGAAAACAGCAGCGCTGTCTTGCTGCAGTGGCACGAAAAGGTAAATGGTTCCACTTCATCTTTTTTACGTGGTTTCAAACTGTGAGCGGGGTCCGGTTCTTTCTTTATTCCCTACTCAAGCAGTCGTTGATTTCCTAACAGCTCATCTCTTTGACTAAAGTTTATATGACTTAAAGTTTTTATCAGGGAAAAAAAAAACAAAAGCTCATGATTTTTCATGGGTTATGACTTCACACCTCCTTCCTTATTTGATGAATAATGATCTATTAATATAATAATGAGCTCTACCCAAACGTCGCCCTCTTAAATTTCCCCCAGTTTTATCCAACTCTGCTAAACTCCCTATGGTATCTCACGTTGGCAGGAAAAAAGTGCAATGCCTGCAGCCAATCATGGCCTCCTTTCTCCTGGTTTTGTGAAGGGTCCAACACTGTTGACAGCTGTAACTAAAGTTTGTTTTTCTGGAAGGATGACTGACAGCCTGGAAATAAAGACATTTTGGCATTTAGCTGTCGGCATGATTTGTAAATGAGAGAGAGAGAGGAAGAGAAAACATTCCCTCTCATATTTGTGGCTGACACCCAGATAAATGACAGAAATAGCTGTTAGTTTTCAGAAGTTTCATGGTGAACCCATCTGTTTCTGGGTCCTGTTCAGCCATGGGGCAGAAGCTGTCTGTCCGTGTTTTAAAATGCTGCTCATCATCACTTCGCCTTGGTTTAAGTTAATTCAAAAAGGCTTTTATAGTTTTTTGTGTTCAGCACTTTGTTACAACTGCTGTTGTGTGAAAAGGCTCTATAAATAAAGTGAAGTTGAAGCCAAAGGTGGCAGTGTGTCTCCAGTACGTGTGGGAGAAAAATTGATCTGCAAATTTCTGCTTCACCATTTTTAAATACATTTTTTTGGTTTACTTATTTAAAAAAAAGTAATTTTTCCTTGTTGGGCATTATAGTAAGCAGAATAAAGGTCTGTCTACTATGTTGTGTTTTCTTAATTATTATTTTTCTTTGAATCCCCAAAACTTCAGTTTTGTTTTTTCTTTTTTTAGTTGTCTTGTTGGGCATTATATTAGCGGAATGATGGTGTAGGTCTTGTGTTATTATATCCAAATTTAAATGTTTAATTTTCAGCTGGTTCACATGTATTCCTGCTGAATGAATTGAAAAAACAGACTCGCAGGTTTTTGGGAAATATGGTTCCTGATTACATTTTTTTCTTATGGTCTGAGGTTAAAAAAAATCAAACAAAAAATAACAAAAAATGTCAATAAAGAAAAATCACAAGAATCATAATTTAAATTGAATTGACACACCGAAAATGATAAAATAATCCAATTTGGAGGAAAGTATAATGTCCCAGCCCTCACAGTTCAGCCACACAGGAGTAGTGGAGTCTGATGGCCTTATCAGGCGACCTCTGCCTGCGGAGAGTTCTGCCATTTTAGCAATCAGAGGAAAACTCAGTCTAACATGTATCTAGCAGCAAATAGTCAAGATTTATTGACACTACTTCCTCTAATTAGTCTATGTACACAACTTCTCCTTTCTGCTCTGCAGATACAGAGCAGAAATGACTGGCTATTGTGTTCATGATTAAGTTGTGTTTTTTATTAGTTAATTGTTTTCAGTGATCATTTTTATAACACATTTAACATAATATGGACCTGTTAGCAAAGTTAATTTTAATAGAGGGGGCATTAAACAACAATAGTTTACAGAAATCTGCCTTTTACAGCCAGGTGTTTAACATACACCTCTGCTGTGTTTTCTTTTCTCGATTAAAATGACTTGTTATTAAAAGACTTGAACATTTTATCAAATGTTCAGCAGAAAAGCGTCATTTTTTAAAATTGACATCTGTTTGTTGTAATTGTAAAATGCACTGCATGAAAGCATTTGATTGACAATATTTAGTATGGCTGAGATTTCTGAACTTTCTAAGTCTTGCTGAACAGATAAACAGACTTTGTTTCCAATGCTATCTAAATCCTCTAGTAGAGTAATTCATATTGCTTTATTAATAATTTTATGTTCAGGTTGATCTATGGTGCACATTTACAATGACCCCAGGTTCCCGCCTGCTTTGCAAATGAAAATGTTAATTAAAAACATGTAATTTATGAAACGCTAAGCTGTTATTACCCCTGTAACCTCAATGTAAAAGCCTAAATGATCAGACACATCAGGAAGATTCTTTATACTCAGCACAACTGTTACACTTGGTTTGCCTTATTTTCATTTCCCACTTCCACATATGGGTTTTGAGTCGCTCCATGCATTGCTCTAAAGTGCTCCAGACATTCTAAATACCAGTCAGTAGAGCAATGGTTCATCTTTGTTGCAGTCAACTTTATTTTTTCGTCCTGATTTTAGCTCCGGCGATTAAGGGCTGATCACTAATTCTCTCTGAAATGTATGAATCTTGAAAAAGCTTGTTTGACACCCTTAAAGCCTGAATTGAGATTATTTTGTAAAAAGTGCTGTAACTAAATTGCGTAATGAATCTTCTCTCGGCTGTGTTCACAGGCTCTGGCTGCCGGAGGAGTGGGCAGCATCGTCAGGGTACTAACAGCAAGGAAGACTGTTTAAAGGCGGAGCAGAGAAGCATTTCACATCACATCACGTCGCATCACGGACACACTGCACTGTTCATGTACCAGACGGCATAGTTTTTAACCCAATGAGATCCTGGTTTGCTCAAGGCAAAACGAAAGAACACACGATTGGGGTCATATTTGGCTAAAGACAAATTTTACTGTTCCTTTCTATTTATGATCACAGCCTATGTGATACTCTTCACAGGGTGCTACAGGTACTTCATGCCATCTGAGTGTCTGCAGACTCCCTGAATCTTTTATAACCATCCATGAATGTCGTTCCTGTGCGTCTGTCCAGCAGTGGCCCCTAACCTAGCGGAGGTAAATCTTAAAAAAATAAATAAATGCAGCCATATTCCTGCTATGCTACTATCTTGAACTAGAAGACTTGAATTAAATAAAAAGGTTGGCTACCACTGCTGGCCACTCTCTTCACACACTCCCATTTGAACTGAAACATGCCTGTGGCTTATCCACACCAACAACTAGAACCTTTATGCTTTTTTCCCCCTTCCACCATATTTTTCCATCATCGTGTTATTTCAGCCTCAGACTTGACGATGGAGTAGCAGCCGTAAATCCTCTCAGAGGAGCACTTGAGCAGCGGGGGTCTCCTGAAAAGCACAGTCACAGATGGAGGGTGATGAATTTGCCCACAGGGTTCAGCATTCACCTCGGGGAGGGGAGGAGGATTATTACCCACGATGCATCTCCACCACCAGTGATATTAATCCCACTTTGCTGTTCCTCACACCCACATGCTCCCTCTGCTACTGAACAGGCCGTTACGTGGCTCTGCTGGTACTGTTTATAGGAGCTGAATTTTCTCTGTACTTTCAGGAAAAACCCATCACCACGATGATATGCGCTCATTTTTTAATAAGTATTTAACAGAAAAAAAATCAAGGATTAAACTTTTGTTATATTTGCCTAAAAGCCAAACCCCTACTCTATTATAATATGTTAAAAAAAGCTCAATAATACTGATGTTAGTCAGTGAAATGACACAATGATGTTTTGCTGTAAATGGAGAAGGAATTTGTCTGAATTTAAAAATCTATCCAGATTGCATGATCCCGTTTTTGAGGCATTCAAGCATTTCATTCCTGTCTTTTTTTTCTACTTGTTTTGTCTCTGGGAAGCATTAAGTTCTTTTTCTTGGTAATTGCTTCTGATTTAAATTCATGCTGTAGGATTTTTAAAACAAATGCTTTTTCCAGATTGCAGGAAGTCACACCTTTTACTACCACTGATACTGACTGTAAGTTGAATTAAGATTTTTTTTATGATACTGAGGAAAACTGGAAATGTTTTATCTGCCTTATCGGGGTAGATTTCATTTGTTGCCAAAATGTTTTTTCTTTCTATGTCAGAATTGTGTAGCTAATAATGCCGATTTAGTTGAGTTTGTGTGTTAGAGGAGACGTTGTGGATTCATCAATATTTACAGTCTAACTGGGCATGAAAGCAGTGTGTTGCCGTTTTGGATTTAAGCAGCCACAGCTTTTTTCCTGATGTAGACAACAGTGATGACGGGATTTAATTCCAGTGTTTTGTTTCTGCTCATTTCCAGTCTAAGTAAAACTGATTCATGGATTTTCTCATTGGTTTTTGCATTTACAGTGTATTACTCACCAGTGGATATTTAAACATGAGTTATCATGTTTGAATACTGTCATCAGTGATGATGCATCCAGACATTGGATACTTTTTCTAATGCAGTAGTTAAAGGTTATACGCAAGGACAGAAGGGTTTGAAGACAACTTCTGCTTCTTGTAATTCTGTCTGTGATGCTCTTCTAGCCGATTGCCAGAAGATGAGGGAGCGGACCACACTGATGTACAAACTGCCTTACTCGAATATTCCTTTTTTATGTTTTGCTTTTTTTTGGAGAAAATAAAAGGTATGAATGCTGATTATATTCTTCTCCTGACTTTTCATTGTGCTCTGATGAGCTTTGCTTTTAAAAGTGGACTGATATCTCACAAGATGACAACTGGTGGACTCAGAAATAAGCATACAATCAACAAAATATTTCTTAATTGCTAATTAAAAGATACTGAATTGATTTTGAAAATGTTCTCACGCTGTTTATGTGGGGCATGGCTCCTTCCTCACAGGCCAAAACAACATGGTGCCTATAAGAGAATAATCTATCTTGCCAGTCAGATTTGTGCCTATCAGTTTCGTGAGTACTAATGGTAGCTTGCAGGTTTAGTACTATATGCTCTTATTCCCTAATAATGTGCTTAAAAGGTAAAAGTTAAGTGGAGTTGAAGCACTTGCACCAACTGATAAAACCTGCTTCTATGAACAGAGATGTAAAAATATAACTGAGAAATGGGTGAAGGAATTGTATCAATCAATTGAAAGTCAAAAGATCATGTCTCTAAAATGAGTCTTTTACTACAAAATTAACTGTTTATCCCCTTAGAAAAATGTAGTATGAACCATTAACATAACACAATCTCCAACTTTGTCACTAAATCCCAAACACTGCTTTTGCACTGGAACTCTGAATTCTATCCGGATACGTTTCAAGCCCAGATGTGCAATTGGGCTGCAGATATGCACAATTTCAAATTTCTGCATTATTTCATTTTTATTACAAAATGGATAGAATAGGTACAAGTAAAGCATCACAATATAAGAAAAAAAAAACACCTATGTACAAGCCATAAAAATAAAATACATCTTGTTATCAACTACTGGATGGAGAATTATTGCATTACACTGATGAAGTAAATAGACTGAAAGCCAATGGGGATACCATCTGAGGCACTTCTGGATGACAACCTGAGGATGCTGTTGGTATATGTGGCAGTATTCAATCATAAAGATCGGCACTATAGCAGAACAGTTACATCTCCAACTGTAGTGATTGATAGTAAGGCTAAATGAAGGCAGGAGCTGCCCATTTTTCATGTTCAAGCACTTCCCAATAAGTTAATAATAGGTATGTGTAAATACATGATGAGTTAAAGGAAGCTGGAATCTACTCTGTGAGTGACTGAGTGAAGTTTCTGCTTTGAGGAATTAAATCAAATGTATTAATAATTTTCAAGGGAAATTAACAAGTCAAATTATCAAGAATTAAAACACTGAGTTCTGACAAACCAACATATGGGTTCAACGTGAATCAAAGCCAAATTCAGTTTTATCTGAGTTTTCTCTAGCAGCCTCTTTCATATTCTTTAAATCTACTTCCATGTCTTCAGAGTGGTGTGCACACTCCACCCCTTCACTCAACACAGGCCTCCCTTTTTTAGTCTTTATACTTGTGTGGTTCCTTGTCCAAAACCACAGCCGCTCACTCTCACAATGCGGTGCCACAAAAGGAGAACACAAATCACCTTCCCACCTTTGTCTTGCGTAATTTAAAGTGCTTTCAGTAGGGGTAGGCGGAGACGGCAATGTAGACGATGAAGGTCGTCTGGTACTCAATGCCTCCGTCCTCGCTATAGGAGAGGGCTCGAACTTTCATCCTATATGTGTGGGGTTCTCGCAGTGGCCTTGTGGTGAACAGAACTCCTTTCATGTTCTCATCTCGCAGGGCAAATGGCAACGTGACATCCTGGTCCACCACTAGGAAGGTAGTTCTGGGGTGCATCACACCGTCTTGTGTGTAGGCCACTAACCGGATGAGATCCTGGTTGGCTGCGATGCCAAAGGGAAGAGACAGTAGCTTGTACTCAAGTGCGTACGGGCTCAGTGCACATTCCAGGTCATTTGCTGGGCAGTCCTTCAAGCAGAACCTATAAGTTCAAATCCAAAGATGTTTACATATCTGCATGCCCAGTTCACCAAAAAACATTTCTGTCAAAGACATGAGTGGTAGTGTGGTTATTTCTTGCTGTGAATTTGCAGAACTAATCACCATTTCCATTATTTCATACTGAGACATTTGAGTGAATTAACAGGTTTTCTGCTCTGCTGAGTATGCAGTAAAAGTTAAAATGAATATTCATCTCAGTATATGAGATTACACCATCCAATCAGCTGGTTTCATGGTAGTGTAGAAGAGTGTTTCTTTGACGGTTTACCCTGTGGTTGGATCTCTATAGTAGTTTGGTGGACACGGTGTATCGATGCATTGGTAACTCCCTCTCATGTTGAAGCACATCCGATTTGCTCCACACTGGATGTTCTGCTCCAGACACTCGTCTATGTCTGTAGATACAAAAAACAGCTTATCACACAAGTCATCTCCAAGTGTCAGGCATTGTCACTTGTTCATTAAATTGGCTAAAAGTAAACAAGTTGCACATATAGTACAGAAGTTGTACCATAAGAGACGGATTTATCAAAGGTTTGCGTATATTACAACATGTGCAAACTAGACATCACACATGGTATTCATCTACTAAAAAGACAGGCTAAGGATTGCGCCTCTTACACAGCCAAAATACCACACACAATCTGTTCTGCCCGTTTGCGTTGAATAAATGTGCATTCTGTCCGTTTCTGCAAGAACGTGCATAATACTGGTAGGAATCCATGAGAATAAATCAGCTTTGCATACACAATGCAATTTACAAGAAGTGCTGCCTTTTATTTCTCTCCAAACATGCAAAACCTTCATTTAAATTGGGTGTTTCCAATACGTTTGCACCTTCCAACATTTACGCAAGAAATCTTAGTAAATCTACTACTACTACTACTACTACTACTACCGTCATGTAGCAGACGCTTTTATCCAAAAAGAGGTACATTTGAGAGAACAACACAAGCATAAATTCAAGGAGTAGGATACAGTTTAAACAGGTGGACTGCTGGTCATTATGGTGTAAGTGTCGTATGTGCGCGTCTGATGCAAACTCTGGACCTGGTGTAAATTGGGACCTTCATAGATCCGGCTTTAAGGGTCTTACCTTGACAGGTTTTGCCATTAGCCATTAGGCGATAACCGGTAGGACAGAGACATCTGTGGCTTCCTGGTGTGTTCATGCACTCATGCTGGCAGGTGTCCCTCAATTCACATTCATTGATGTCTGTTGATGTCATATACAAAAACAAAGCAAAGTCCAACAAAAAAATCATCACAAGTTAATAGCCATTATTTGCAGCCTCTGGCAGAATTAAAAGGGTTTGGTTTCTCTTGTAGTTCTCATCCTCTCACCCTGATCTCAACCCTGCCTGTCCTTTATAGTTACCTAAGCAGCGATCCCCCCTGGGCTCAAACCCCTGCTGACAAATAAGGGCACCCTGCTGTGAGGGATTGCCAGTCTCTCTCTGGCTACGGCTCCTGGGGCGCCCGCCTCTGGTGGCTGTGTACGAGTGGTAGCTCTGAGAGGCCAGGTTGTGGTAGAGCTGATGGTTGGAGCTGCGCTCTGAGGAAGACTGAGACGTGCGGTAGCCGTATGAGTAACTTTCATAGCTTGGCAGCCGCTCCAGCCCAGCACAGGACTTGCCATCCCCCAGCAAGTGGCGCCCTGATGGGCAGGTGCACTTGAAGCTGCCAGGAGTGTTGATGCACTGGTGGGCACAGGGCTGTGGAAGCCGCTCACACTCATTTATGTCTTCCATCGATACAAAGGAAGACCAGCACCAGGGAAAGAAAGACACAACAAGGAGATAGGAAAAAAAGGAAAAGGAGGGAGGAAAAGTAGTAAAAGTAACACAAGGTGGAATCATGAAAAGATATTCAGTCGAGAAAGGAAAATAAGTGGTGAAAATAGTAAAGAAAGATGAGGATGAGAGAGGAAATATATCAATTACGCCACTGTATAACAATACATTTCCCTGTTTCTGAGGCAGAAATGTATTGAGACTACGTATGGGAATATTATCTAATTTGTCGAATTCTTACCTCATAAAATAAAAAAGCACTACACATATTTCACATCTTTATCTTGGCTATGTTTTTTGAAATATGGGTCTAAAAACCCAGATTTTGTCAGATGAAAACACATCAACAAAATGGGGTTAGTATAAAAGGGGACAGAAGATCAATGCCATTACAAAGCAACACCATAAAATAGCCATTGGCAAATGTAAAAGTGTAACAAAAGGTTTTAATAACAGACTAGGAAGGAAGTTAGAAGAAACAAAAAGAGCTGTGAGGTTGTGGTGCTGGTCTTTCAGGTTAAAATATAAAATAGTTTTGTGTTGCCAGATCTCACAGGACTTACAAAAAGCCAGACTTATGGAACAAGTAGAAGTATACCTGGTTATCTTACTAATTGCAATTTTGTGACAAAATCCATTTGACTAAATTTAGATTGTACATGACCAATGTACAAACAAGGCATTCCTTAGGCAACCATTAGACAATAACATTGGAAAGAGAGAGGGCATACATGGGGAAATTAAAAAAATAACGCTTCATAAAGGAGCCTGAAAATGAACGAATATGACTTGCAGTATTTGTAAAGGACTGCAAGAAAACAAGCAAAAAGCCGCCGTCTGTACAATTATTAGAATTGGCTACAGGAAACATTTATTACCCCCGTTAACATTTCCTGTATGTAAGCTAAAAGGTCAACAAGCAGATGTAGTTTCATATTATAGTTTTAAGCGATCGGTGCATTTCTGCGAAAAATACAGTTGTTTGATGTAAAGTTTTAATCAGCAGTTTTCAGTAAAGTGTTCTGTTATTTAAGCAAGCAGTGGCTGGACATGAAGTCCACAGTGTAGAACAACATTCTTGTTTTTTTTCCCTGCATACATTGATGGGTTGAGTCACCAACAAAAAAAAGAAGAAACTGCTGAGAGAAGCAAGCAAGCTGATGGGAAGTGTAGAGCGGGAGTAATGCAGAAATGTTAAGGCAAATATTTTCAGATAAACAGAATAGCATGCGAGCAAATGCCTGCCTGGCCTCCACACATAATAATGTATGAATGTTAAATATTATGACCATTCCTGATATTTAAAAGACATAAAGAGGAATGTACATACCGACACAGGGCTGTCCTACTCCCTGGGATCTAAATCCACGTGGACAGGTGCAGTGGTAGCTTCCTCTAGTATTCTCACAAATCTGGTTGTATCTGCACTGATGGGTACCATCTCTGCACTCATCCATGTCTGCAACAAAAGACCTACAAAGATTATTCACAAACTCTAAATCTAAGTCAGGAATCTTTATTTGAACTGATGCTCTCTTTCTCTGAATTGGTGGACACTCACCGACACACGTTCCATTCCCACCTTTGGTCATACCATTGGGGCAGAGGTCAATGCAAGTGTAACCGCCCCGTGTGTTTTTACACTGCTGATCTGAACGGCAAACCCTCTGCCTGCACTCGTTTATATCTGAAATTAACAGATGGCAAAAAAATAAATAAATAAAGTGATGTAAGTTTCATCAGGGGAAAAAAAGTCTTGGATGAAGGGACATCTTTTGCCTGCATACTGCAAACAAATGAATAATCACTAATGACACTTCTCTTCTCACCCTGCTCCTGCCCAGTCATCTGTCATACCCTGCCTCCAGTGTTGGTTTCACTGCTGTACTCAATAATAAGTCACTCTGGATAAAAGTGTCTGCTAAATGATTGTATAGTACAACAGAAACATACCATGATGCAAGGAGAACACAGATCTGCCAGATATACACAGTTTTACACATAGTTAAGCAAAGCTGATTGCATTTCTATGCCCTCGGAGACGCAGACTTACCAATGCACCGTCTGTTTCTGAGTTGAAAGCCTGGCTCACAGGCACATCGATAACTACCAATGGTGTTCAAGCAAAGTTGATTGCATGGATTTGACTCTTGGCACTCGTTCACATCTTTGCAACAAAACAAACAAAAGAAAGAGGCAAAGAACATATCAGCTTTAAGATCCATTAATAAACAGACCAGTAAAAAGATCTGGATATATCATTGCAGAATATATCATTCCTGTTGGTTACCGTGAATTAGTAACCAACTTTCCATATTTCCTGTATGTGATTACTTACTACATATTTAATAGATGATTGAGCAATCATTGAGTGAATATCACTTGATAACTAATGATATGGCACCAAGTAAGCTAGTTTCAACAAACATGTATCTAAGATGTATGTCTTTGATGGGGTCATCTGTCAGAAAACCACCTTTTGTTATAAATTATAATAGGAAAACTGATCTAACACAAGAAGCATGTAAGAAGAACTGAGTCAGGGTTAGCTACTAAACTGAAAAATAATTCAAGTTCTACAAATTATTGTAAAGCTTGAATAAATGAATAATGCATTAACTCAGGATTATATGAATTAGGCGATGATATCTACCCTTATAATGTGTAACCAAACTTTGTCAGCTAAATCTGTTAGCCTACCTGTGCAGCTGAGGCCATCGGCTGTTCTCCTGAAGCCCCGCCCACAGCGCCTGACACACCGGTAAGAGCCGATGGTGTTCTCACAGTCTTGTCCATCGTGGCACATGTTCCCAACCAGAGAACACTCATCAATGTCTGCAGCAGAAGAGGGCAGTGACTTTAATGAGAATGACAAGTAACTGTAATAACAACACAAAGTGAAACTGAGGTGCTTTGTGTGGCGCTGTGTTCGTACCCTGGCAGGTTCTGCCGTCAGCTGAGATGGTAAGGCCTGGCGGACAGGAACAATAATAGGTGCCGATCGCATTGTGGCAGGTATGAGAACAGGGATTCCCAACTTCACACTCATTTTCATCTGCAGAACATGCACAAAAGGAATAAACAACAAGAAAAAAAGTTAACACTTTACTTAAAGCCTACATTATAATGCATTATGATGACATTTATAATGAATTTATAATGCCTCATAAATGCAATTATAAACAAACATAATGTTTTATGATGCAATATAGTAACAGTGATATAACATTATTCTGAAACTTATAATGAATTATAATGGCTCGTTCTATGGATGCTCTTGAGTACTTATACTGACTAGTTATATGGTTCTTCTTAAATACCCATGAACACATGCTATGGTGTATTAGGGCACTCATTGTGCATAATAATGCCCTCTTCAGAGCATCCATAGAATGAGTCATTATAATTAATCATAAGATGCCACAGTGCATCATAAAACATTGTTTGTTTATAATTGTATTTATAAGGGGTTATAAATACATTATAATGCATTCTAAATGCTGTCATAATGCATTATAATATGGGCTTCAAATAAAGTGTTACCGAAAAAAAACAATCACAACACATTTCAAAGTGATCTTAGGAGTACTAGAAGTATTACTAAGACTGAAACAGTGGATATGTGTTATAATTAGCATTACCTGCACAGTAAGGCCCAGCAGCCACCAAAGTGAAACCATGAGGACACTGGTTGCTGCGATCACCTGGTATCACATGAACACACTTTAAAGAAGTAATCCAAGTCAAAAATCTAATTCTAAGTTGATCCCCAATTTTACAGGAGGTGCAGATATTTACAAATTTTTAAACACACCCTTGGCAATGCTAGCTTGGATGCTATACTCCAACACTTCCTCGAGTGGATTGTATGAAGCGGTGATGTCTGCGGCGTGGAGCGTTTCTACCAGGTAGGGCATCTTTCCTAAGGCAGGATCGTAGGTGATGGTGTGGTTCCAGGAGTAAGGAACACTCTCCTCATCGATGGTGAACATGCGAGTGGACAGAGCATACACATGGCCTGGACCTGTCTGGATATAATCCTCAGAGTAGTCCTGAAAAAGCCCAATGCGTTTGTCAGGCAACCCTTTTTTTAACACAGGAAAGGCAACACAGCAATTAATACAAGACAAGACATTTAACAAGAGTTTGAACAACTGATTAACACTGAGCTTTACATGTCTTTAATTAATGTGTAAGCTGCCATTAAAAGCATAATGAAGAATAAGATTTGGAAGATTTGGTTGAAAAACTGTACACACATATAGAATAACATATAATACCATAGCAGGTTAAGTGATCCCTTTCACTGATTATGAAAAAGATCTACACATTATTTCTGTACCTTGATACTGATGTCAGCATGTGAGGGTAGCTGTAAGATGTGGCCCTTAACTACAATGTCTAGTAGCAATGCTCCATCAGAGTCCAGGCCCCTGGCAATGTGGACCATCCTCAGGATTTCACCTGGAAACATTTTATTACATCACGTGTTAGTCAAACTGCTACCTTAACACTCATTCATCTAAAGACTCTGAGCATTCCCACCTGTAGCGAACTCCACCTGCGTCTCACGCCTGAAGAAAGCGCCTGTCAGCGTGTAACCATTAATAGCCTGTCCTATTTCCTGTGCCGTGGTCCAGTAAATGGGGTTCAGGATTGAGATGAGCTTTCTCATTGCAGGACCTTAAAGTTAAAGATCTTAAATTTAGTCTTTCTATTAAACTCAGTTAGGGATTAAAAGAATTATGCTTGAAACTGACCGAGGGTCCTCGGTACATTATATATAGTGGCTTTGATGAGTCTGTTGCCAGACTTGGTCTTAGTGATGGTGGCGTTCAGGATGGAAACACCAAACTCAATATCATTGATGTTTCCTATGATGCTTCCTCTAGCCTTCAGCGGTCCATCTGATGAAGGCAGGTGTTACAGGTAAATGCATTAAATGTAAAAAGAACATGCACACAAGGCTTTTTTCAACAAGAAATATTGTAAACTGAGTGGAAAACAATAAAATATACAAGCTTGTGTAAATGCCCCAGAGAATTTGCTTCTACATATACAGATAGCTTCACACTGTTATTGTCAGGAACTTGTACAGTACAAGTTAGATTGGCATTCCTACATGGGGCTGCAGTGTATATTTGAGAACAGACCTGGGCACGCCTGAGTGTTACACCTGGACAGCTGAGTGGAGTCTCCTGGACACGTTCGACCACCGCTACTGGGAGGAGGGTTGTTGCAGAGCCGAACACGTGTCTTTTCACCGCCTCCACAGGAAGCAGAGCACTCTCCCCATGGCTGCCACAAGCCCCAGTTACCATCAACTGCAATGATGCATCATAAAACATAAGTTTCTTCTTCATACAACTCTTCCTCGAGTAACTATGGATCCTGACCCAGATGCATAAACACTGCTGACTCACCGGGGCAGTTGGCCGTGCCGCATCTTTGAATCTGTGTGTCAGCACCTGCACAAGCTCTCCCACCATAAGCAGGTCTGGGGTTGTCACAAGTCCTGTAGCGCCTCATTTGACCACCGTTGCACGTCTTGCTGCAGCTGCCCCAGCTGCTCCAAGGACCCCAGTTACCGTTGACTGACACAAACAAGTACATTTCATTAGATTCACAGCAGCAAAGAGATTTGTAAATATAGAAACATAATAGGACAGGCATGTTTCACCTTATAAACAAAAAAAAAGATTTGTTTTGAAAATATAAACAGAACAAAAAGACTTAGAAGACTTACTGGGACAGGGGTCACTGTTACAGAAGTCTATAAGAACATCATTGCCCTCGCACTTCCTGCCACCGTGCTGAGGGGCGGGGCTGGCACAGAGGCGTGTTCGCTGTCTGGAACCGCCTCCACAGGAAACACTGCAGGCTGCCCAGCTCATCCACGATGACCACTTCCCATCCACTGGAAGAATGGAGACAAGAGGAATTCCAGGATTAAGTTTGCTCCATTTACTTTTAGTGGCAGCAGACTTTCACAAACGCAAATTCCTGCATTTACCAGGACAAGATTTCTCCCTGCACATTTGTGACTGGGTGTCTGTTCCCTCACAGCGCTGCCCATCAAATGCTGGTGGGGGGTTGTTGCACAGTCGGATTCTTGACTGCATGCCCTTTCCGCAGGTCTCACTGCATGGGCTCCATGGCAACCAAGATCCCCAGTTACCTGCCACTATGAGAGTATTAACAGAAAAAGTCACACCATGACCTCACAATGTCTCTACAATGGATTTTTGCTTCTTTCATTTGCAGAAATGATGATTTCTCACCTGGACAGGGTCTGACGCTGCACATGATGACTTCCACTGCTTTTCCTTCACACCGTCTGCCTCCATGTTGAGCTGGAGGGTTACTACATGTCCGGACCCTGGTTCTGTTGCCCTGACCACAGCTTCGTGAGCACTCCTCCCAGGATGACCATTCTGACCAGTTACCATCCACTGCAGAGGGTTTAAAAAAAGTAAAAAATGTAATTAGGGGGTTCAGTTTGCATACCAGTTACATTATTGTCAGGAAAAGGACAGGTGGAATCTGCTACTAATGTTTTTTTTCTTAAAGGGGAAGTTCTGTATTTTTCTACTTGGACCGATTTTGTAGCATGAAATACAATTATTTACTCACCCAGAGAGTTTTGGTGCAACTTGAACTCCTTTGAAAGATATTTAGATCCACTCGCGATCAACAGATATACAGTACATATAGTGTGAGCGTTCAGGGAAAGTGCCGCTTGGCCTGTAAATAAGGCATTATCTGCCACAAAACCCCTGCATTTTACCAATGTGTGGTTAGCAAATGCTAGTCCAATCTCTTAGCTAATTGCTAAGACAATAGCAACATGGTCCATGTTTTTTTTTCCAAATTGTAAAAATAGAAAGAAGCCAACCGTCCTACAGTGCGGAGTGAATTCTGCCTTTTGGGGTGGTGCATGCATGGTAGTGATGTCATCGCCGTGGCAGGTACGTGCAAGAGGCTTGAAAAAACCCCAGAATGACAACAACAAACCTGCATCCAGGTCACAGATAAATTGGACTAGCATTTGCAATAATGCCTTATTTAGGCTCCGAGGGGCAATTCATTATACGTTCTATTACATGGATGTACGCTGATTGCAAGTGGTTCTAAATATCTTCCGAAGGAGTTTAAGTTGCACCAAAACTGTCAGGGTGAGTAAATGATTGTATTACATATTAGAAAAACGGGCCAGATTAAAATATACTGAACTTCCCATTTTAAAATCACTCTAACCTGGACATGGTTTTCCATGACAGCTGCGTGTTTCCACGTCTGATGCTGCACATTGACGGCCCCCGTTTGCAGGGACAGGGTTGTTACATTCCCTCCGCCTGTTCTGGATTCCTGCACCACAGGATAAACTGCAAGGGCCCCACTCTGCCCACTCCGAGTACCCCCCATGGACTACAAAACAAAGTGAAGAAATGTTATTTGGAATATGTCCAGTTGTGAGCTATAAAAAAAAAGAAAACCTGAACAATGAAGCTCACCTCGTACAATAAGGCTGACTCTGACCAACACTGATCCGAGCAGGTTTCTGGCCACACACTCGTACTCAGCCGTGTCCTCCTTCTGGGCACTACTGATCCTCAGGGAGCCGTTGGACAATGTGGAGAAACGCTCATTCACCAGCAGGGGGCGTCCTTGATGGGACCACTCTATCATGGGTTTCGGCTCGCCCTCTGCCTGACAGTTCAGCACAAGTGTGGTGCCTGCGTCCACCACTGTCCCCAACGGCTCCACAGTGATAGTGGGTGCACCTGACAGAAAAGCGTCATTTGAT
The DNA here is from genome assembly GCA_036024015.1 of Craterocephalus amniculus. NCBI lineage: Eukaryota > Metazoa > Chordata > Actinopteri > Atheriniformes > Atherinidae > Craterocephalus > Craterocephalus amniculus. The sequence goes on along the minus strand of JAVQJG010286246.1, from coordinate 2,567 downwards.
CTGATTCAAAGACAATACAATGTTTAATAGAAGTGGACGGACACAGATGAAGACTTACTTTGCAGAGTAAGGGTGACGCTTCTCTCCACAACACCAGCATCATTTGTCGCTACACACATGTAGCTGCCAGCATCTTCACTCTGTGATTCATTATAAAACAACAACAAAAAAGAAACTAGTGAAAAGATTTCTGTATTAGGAGGACCCACAAAAGTAAAAAAAACCTTTTTATTAGCATGTTTAACTTGTTTCAGACAAGATAAGTCCCAAACTAATGTGCTTTCCTACCACTGTGCCGTAGATGGCCAGAGAGCCGTTGTCCAGTTGGCGGATTCGGTTACTGATCTGAATGTTTATTCCGTTTTTGCTCCACTGGATGGTCGGCAGCGGGTCTCCTCGTACCTCACAGTTCAAGATGGCATTGCCGCCCAGAGGTTCAATTCGGTTGGCATGAAGGTCCCCGTCGATGATGGGAGGCTCTGGAGAGCAGAGAGATGAGCTAATCTGAGAGCAGGAAGATGAAGAAGAGCCAGAATGTTTTTAAAAAAAAGTTTATTTACCTTTAACATAGACAAAGCCAAGAGACTTAATGGTTCCCACGCTGTTTTCTGCCACACAGGTGTAGGTACCAGAGTCGTCTTTGCTCGCTCTCTCTATTATCAGCTCACTGTGACCGTTCATGTGATCGTAGTGAACTACGGGATAAAAAAGATTAAAAAAATGGAAAACCTGCAGAAAGATGTCACTGGAAAATAGACAATTAAATTATGGGGAAAAAAAGAAACCTGGGATGATATTGTTGTTGAAGGACCATGTGATTCTGGGTAAAGGTATGCCGCTGACACCACATGTCAGCATGAGTCGCTCTCCCTTGTTGAGGGCCACATCTCCGAGCAGCTCAGTGAAAACAGGGTGAGTATGAACCGACAGCGTCGCCGTCCAACTGTCCTGCCCGACTGCATTAACGGCAACACAGGTGTAACTACCGGCATCGTCAGGCTGGAGCAGAGAGAGGGTTTTAACATCAGACAAAATTCTTAACAAACAAATTCGTGGATGTTAGCAAACTAGCAGAGAATCAGACATTCGCTCTGTTTGTTTTTCTTTTAATACCTGTGCACCATCAATAACCAGCTCCCCAGATGGAAGGATGGTATATTCCCCAACACTTTCACTGAGAGGAGTACCATCTTTTTCCCAGGACAGAGTGGGTTGTGGGATGCCGTCTGCCACACATGCCAGCTGTACATGACTGCTCTCTACAGCCACAACCTCTTGCTCTCCACCACGGATTGAGGGAGGAACTGAGGTAAAAGAGGAAAATAGGTAAAATCCCTCTAAAGTTGTAATTAACTTCATTGAAATACAAGCCTTCATTTATTTTCTATCTAATTTAAACATAAGCAGAGATAATCTTATATGTAGGCATATAGCTGTACTTAAAAGTTAGTTAATTCTTCTTTTTTTTTAGCATAAACTTAATAAAATGTTATCAGAAAAATAAATGAAAGTTGTTTCTATCAGCTGAACGAACTAGAACCTACTTTGTACAGTGAGGCTCATCTCTAAGCTCACGGTGCCTGCAACATTGGCAGCAGTGCACGTGTATCGTCCAGCATCACTGGGCTGAATGAAGGCGATCTGCAGTGATCCAGAGCTGAGCGCTCGCTGGCGTACAGAGTCACTCAGCAGCTGGCCATCCTTGTGCCATGTGACAGAAGGTGGAGGGGAGCTCTCTGCCTGGCACTGCAGCGTCACAGAGGAGTCCACAGGGGCCACATAGTCCCGCTTCAATGAGTGGATCACTGGAGGAACTGTGCAAAGAGAAAACAGAAATATTATACTGCATGTACCATCTGTCTTTAAGAAATTCATTCATCTCAGCTCAGAACTCAGCAGTTGTAAATCAGAAGTCCTGCTGGTAGGCACAGCCCACACTCTCTAAATCTAAGTTTTCCCATTTCCATCAACAACTCAACCCTCCTTCCCTCCCTTCAGAGCCTGGATGTTGTCTTTTTCACTCTCAGATTAATAACATTATTCGGTCTGCAGAGCGGCTGAATCTTACACCACCCGGTAACACACCCACTATCTTAACGTTGTCCTCTGTTCTGTTTTCTTTTTTCATTTATTGTTTTTAACTTTGTGTTTTTAATTGTTTTAAATGTCTCTTTGTATGGGCTGCACGGTGGTGTAGTGGTTAGCACTGCGGCCTCACAGTGAGAAGGCTGCGGGTTCAAATCCCGAGTTGGTCAGGAGCCAGAGGGGGTGTCTGATTCTGGCTGAGGAGGGATTTGAAACTGTGGCCTTCCTGTGTGGAGTTTGCATGTTCTCCCCATGTATGCGTGGGTACTCCGGCTTCCTCCCACTGTCCGAAGACATGCATGTTAGGTTAATCGGGCACTCTAAATTCTCCCTAGAGTGGAGTGAGTGAGTGAGAGTCTCTCTGTGTTGGCCCTGCGACAGACTGGCGACCTGTCCAGGGTGTACCCCGCCTCTCGCCCCTTGACAGCTGGGATAGGCTCCAGCACACCCGCGACCCACTTGGATTAAGCGGTTCAGAAAAT
>JAVQJG010286232.1:0-10355 GCA_036024015.1 Craterocephalus amniculus | reverse complement strand
ATGACAACAGATGTGCCCATGATTGTCATTTGACTCATCATTTTTTAATTAAGCCAGCGTTTTTGCTTCAGAGCTAGCACAAGCTATTGCATAACACTGCGGGGGGAAAATAAGAGTTTTACCATAACTAATTTTATCAATATAATATGGCCGTTTTCATTTGTGAATTAGCTGGACTTAGTTGAATAATACAAACAGCAGGGGTGATGACTTACTTTCTTCTTAAAAAGAAAAACTATCCCTCACCACGTAAACTCAGAGCGGAAAATGAAACTAAGGGGAGGCGAAGCTTCACGATGCGTTCAAGTGATATTGGAAAAAACAATGTCATACGCAATGGTAACTGCATGGGTTTAATTTCAAAGCCAATAAAGAAAAGAACATTCCTACTGTATTTTAGAGAGGCTTAAGAGTAATTTAAGGGGGCTCAAGCCCACCTTAAATAGGCCTAATGACGTCCATGTGCGTCTCAGAATTAACAGAGTTTATTGGAGTCATTTTACTGGACAATAACGTTGATTTCAGCATTTACAGTTTAGTGTTGTAGAGGATATTCTCAAAACACTGAAATATCCTGAGTTGAGTGTATTTAAAGATATTTCAGTGTTTTCTTCTCTGCAATCCATACTGGTTTCATAGTTCACCCTTGCTCTTCTCACATTACTGCATACTAAGACATGACTGATGGATTTCTGTTTGAAATTTTGAGAAGCAAATGACTGGCTTCACATTTATGCCATTCTTGGTTTTTAAATGTGACTCCTACTGTTTTACAGGAAGGTATTGCAGGAGGCTTTGCGCCGCTTCACCTCAGATACCCTCACCTACATCCACACAATGCGAGGATACTCTGAGATGTTCTCTAACCTTGCGTTCACACCAAGCGTGAGTAAAATTATTTGCGCAAATGAATTACATGTTATGTCATTGTATAGTCACAAATTGACAGCCGTTTGCTTGGGGCGGTGTGTTTGTGGGGATTTAGCAGCATGGAAAGCCCCAATCGAGCATCCTACTCATGCAAATAGAGCTTCCTACTCATGTGAATAGAGAGTTTTCCGCCCCTTCGCTCGAGTTAAAAAAACTGAACTCCAGCGGATTTTACGCGCGAACAATCAGAAACATTGATAGTAGTGGTTTGTGGGCATCTGTGTCTGTATGACACCATGGATATGTCCTATAAACACAGGAACAAGAAGGAGCTGGCTTGGAGGAAAGTAAGTGAGGAGACTCTGAAATAGCCCTGAAAGCGGCTGCCATCCAGACATAACTCCTGAAGAAGATGGTGAAATTCACCCAGCTCCGACTGCCTCTGGATCTGGTGGACCCAAAAACGCCGACGCCGTTGGTTCCTGACTTCCAAAGCAGGTGCAACCCTGTAACTCTCTCAGTACTCATAATAACCATGCTCCGTCAAGTTTGTTGTTGACTGAAGTGACAATCAAGCCTTCCCACTCCAGAAAGTTATTTTAAGTGCGCAAATGAAACGAATAAACACGCTCCATTCTCGCAAATAATACGCTCTGTTTGTGTGAATAATTCGCCCAAATTAAGCGAGTAAACATGTGTTTGCATGTTGAAATATGGGCACGAACGCGAATGGAAGTGCTTGGTGTGAACACAGGGTAAGATGGATAAACTGGAGGCAGACAGCTAACAACTCAAAACTCGGCTTAATCAGTGTAATTTAATAAACACGCATGGCAAACTTGTCTGGGACATTTTACAAGTGACATCAGGGACAATCAAGTTTATTTATAAAGGACACTTTGACACATGGATGGACATAACAAATTGAACTAACACTCTTAAGATGGATGGACAACCACTCTTCACTGTTAGTTACAAACACCATACTTTCTTTTAACAAGATGAAAGAAACAAAGAGTTTTGGTGATACAAGCCTTGAACTACATCCCCAAAGCAAAATGTGAGAAGGCACTTGTGTCCATTTGCCAAATGACCTAGTCGGTCAAAGGTGAGATAAGGTGAGAATATCCCTGGGATGCAGAGATTATAATGATCATCGTGGTAATCATTCTGAGATATTGCTAAGTAGTTTAGCTAATTTTACAACTTCTTCAAAAAATATCTGTAGAATACTAGATCTGCATAACAAGTATAAACATAGCTCTGAGCAAAACTAGTAGCCCAGTAGCTCCGGGTCGGTATGGTCGGATATCCATTTCAGGTCAAATGAAGGTTTCAATTATTAACTTTCTGAGGACCCCCGCACCCAACTGGGTCCTTTTTGCCACTTTTTGATTTTCAATAGTCAACATATTTGCCCCCTGTGATGAACTGGTGACCTGTCCAGGATGTACCCTGTCTCTTGCCGAGTAGCTGCTGGGATAGGCTCCAGTCCTCCCTCGACCCGGCATTAGAATTATGGGGAATAGAAAATGGATGGATGGAATATTTTTGCCTGTGTTAATGCTAACAGTATGAGATTTTCCAAAAGTAAAGGGTTTGAATCAAAGTTAAAACAGCAGAGGTGCAGGTTGAGAGTTTAAATACTAGACTTCCAGTAACAGAGATATCAGAGGAATCTGTTGCAGAGAATATGGGTTGTATTACAATAGGAGGCCCAGGGAGAGGTGAGTAGCATGTGGGTTAAATTATACTGTAAGTGGGGACCACTGGAGTGTATATGGGTCACATCTTACACTATAAATGGAGAGTGGGGAACATTATGTGTCCTATCTCACTGGCAAATCTAGTCAAAATTCATACTTTTGTGATTTTTGTGCACTCTATTCTTGTTGCTGATCCTTTTTATGTAAATCTATAAACCATCTTCCACATATTCTGAGATGAAAATTCACATAGTCCACCAAATAGCAAGGTCATTGGAAAAAAAGTGTTTCACATGTCTTTGATGTTACTTAGACATACACACACTACACAACTTCAGAAGTAGCTCAGATATATAATTTTCTTCAAATGCACCTTTTCAGGCCAGTTTGTGTGTCTTTAGTGCCCTTTTCTGTCTGAGCCGCCAACTGATTCTGTCATGTCCCATCTCTCACAAATGACAGTGGCTGGGCTGCATTTGGAGAGGGACAATTTGTTAGCCGTATGCATGAGTAAGCAACAGAATCACCAGATTCACCATCTATTACTCTGGACAGTGGAAGCTAGTAGAGACGGTTGGAGTGAACAATGTATGTGTGTGTGTTCTACAATTTTAGAGAGAGCGTTGTAAAGTGTGGACATTTTGGCTGTTTGCCATTTTTGAGTTGGGTGGTTTGAGGTTTTAGGAATTCTGCTTAAGTTTTGCGAGGGATTTTCCAGCCATTCGATGGTTCATGATGCTGTAATGAAATGAATCCTCACTGCAAGGCAAAGCTCTCCACCTGTGATTCATTTTGAGTCTTAGCACTCAGCTCCATTCTTAATCCAGACTAGCTTTGTGCTAATTTTTTATTGCTTCTTTCATGTCCAAGCTGTAGATTTGGAACTGTGACATGTATACACGCAATCACATATTCAACTGCTACACAGTGCAGTCCAGTTTCCAGTGCTTTCCTCCACTGGCCCAAAGCAGCAGCCATTTTTGGACCATGTGTGTACACTTATAACTGATCTTTATGCTACTCCAGACTGATGGTATTGGCTGGATTAATATCATACATTATTTGGTTGTAGAAATACCACCAGCCCTGTTTCCCTGAGACCTCGTTTTTTTCTTTATTAAGAGTAAATTCTTTCACTACCCATTATTCTCGTCATCTCTCTTTCCTGTAGATATAATAGACATTTATAGAATAATTTGCCCAAATATGACGCTTTCAGACAGACACCTTTCCCGGCTCTGTTCTGGAATCTTTGCTGCTTTCTGGTAAACTGGCCCACATTCACACCAGTTTAACCAGAACCAAAATGGGAGGAACTTTACTATTAGAAAATTATTGCAAAAGCAAAATGGTGGTTGTTGATCATCTATGAACTTTCTTATATATGTAATCAACTTACTGTCCTCTTTTGTGGAAGGCCCAGGGGTGAGAGGTTGTACTGGAGTGGCTTCTGCTGCAGCGGCTAAACTCTGATTCTGATTTGCTGGTTGATGACCCATCATGCTGTCCAGCTGCTCAAACGATGGACATAACACCACCTCCAGCTCCACTTTTGCCCATTGTTATGGAATCCTCTGCGTTAGGGTTATATAAATGTATTGGTTTAAAAAATATACATTTTCAGGGCAAATGACTCAAATTTTGTGTTTCATTAACTTTGCTGCTTCAGTTTTCATGCTGGTGATGCTGTGGGTTACTGTATGGCTACAGGTATTATTTATTCTGTTCTATATGGATATACACTTATGTGTAATACATGTGAAATGTATTTACAAGTAAACCTTTTTAATATAAAACCATAAAATTAGTAATGGGGGTGTACAATGATTAAAAGGGAATGTCTTAAATAGGGGATGTCTTAAATATTTAATTACAAGTTTTTTTAATTTATTGTGTTATTTTATTATTGGGTGTGAACTTCTATTTATTGTATTTCTTTTTTTCTATCTTTTACTTGGTTTTGCTTTATTACGTTAACAAAAAATAAACCTAAAAAACTAAACAGTTTCTTTCTGACTGTGAGTGCTTCTGAACAATGGCCAGATGATGGAATAGTGTCTAGAAGGGCAGCAGAAACGACACATTTCCCCAGAAAAACCTTAAGAACATAATGAATCAGAACAAAGTACTTATCAACAGGAGAATCGCATAGAATTATATTCTCAAAATTTTAGACCCGTAGCCTGAAAGTCCACAAATTTTATTCCATTTGAGAACTTGTGTGCAAAATGAAAAAAAAAAGTCCTAAATGTAGGATAAGCTGAGGCCCTCATAAGTCTCGTTTCCACTGAGGAGTACGGGTCGGGTCGGTACGGTCCTGAATGGTCCGGCCCATTAAGAGAAGCGTTTCCACTGAAAGTCGAGCCATCGCCGGCATGCGTGGCTTCTAGCACGGCGTCATGCTAGTGCGACACCAACACATGTGAAGCTAATACAACATGAGCTATGTCTCTATACACGTTTTAATTCCTCACCGCTGCATTAGCTGATTTTACGTGACTTCAGCTCCAAATGTCTGAGGAAACGTTAAAGCTCCAGTCCCTGGTGTTGTTTGGAGCCACGTTTTATTGTTTATTTCCAGTGTGGACCGACAGAGTTTGTGTCGCGCTACTTTGTGAGTTGTTTTATTTTTGTTTCTGTCCGCGAATCAGTGCGTGGTATTGCATGAAGCCAGCAGCTCCGCCCAAACCGCACTGTTCAATTTTCGATGGACCCACAACTGAACTGGGGCCATAAATGGTCCGGAACGTGTCGGTTTAATGGGTCGCTTACCCGTACCGATCGTACACTCATGATCATAGGTGAGGGGAGGAACGTACATTGACTGGTAAATTGAGAGATTTTCCTTTTGGCTCTCTTCCTTCCTCACTACGACAGACTGATACAGAGCCCAGATCACTACATGGCAATCCTTGTTAATATCCAGTATCTAAGCACATTTAGGTGGTTCAAAGGAACAGACTTTAAATTCTGCTTTCTTTAGAGGAAGACTTTGGAAGAAATGAACTACTAGGCTGTGTGTGTTAGACGAGTGAAGGAAAGAGGAGAAAGTGAAAAGAAGCACAGAGGTCAAAACGTTTTGCCATTATGACATCCTCTGACATGTTGGAAGACAAAAGTAACATATTGAGGCTGCCTGTGAAGGCGATGCATGTATGTATGAGGTTGTATGTTTGAGTTAGAAAGACTTTTTGACTCCTGCTTCTGCCTCCCCCTCCTTCACACATATGTATATGGGTGTGTACATAGGCTACACTAGGTGTGTGTGTGTGAGTGTGTTAAAAGGTTGCTTGATGCCAGACCTCCAAAGTCAGCAGTAACCGACCCATTTTAAACATCCATTTTTGTGAGAGCTGGAAAAGTGTGTATGTATAGGCCTATGTGTGTTTCAGAGCAACTGTGCAATCTGTAAGAGAGATTAGCAGGGTAGCAGCCAAGTTTAGTAGTTTTACAGAACATGAGAGAGGCTGAGTGGTCCCTCACCACCAGTGAAAGCTCACATCTGAACTCTGGAGTTGTCTAACAACACTACAAAAACTTAATTTGCCCCTGTTATAACTTCATGAACCTGCAATTGAAGGGGTACTCAAAAAGGTGTGTTGATCTTATCTGCAGTGCTGAGGTTTATACAAATGAACTGAATAGAGATGTACTCTAACCTCTGGGGAGTGATTCTCATCAGGGGCGCAACACTTAGGATCATAATTTATTCTGAGCCTTATATCTTTTCTTTTAAATACTCCGTTGTTACACTGCTGTTAGGTGACCGACACATATAGTCTTGTTCACATTAATCTGTTTAACATAAATATAATAAGACTATTTGTGTAGAAATTACAGAGTGGATAGGACAAGCATGCTCTAAGGCTTTTACTCTAGTTTTTTTTCCCCCAAGTTTAGTTTTTACTTTGTATTTATAGATTTCCATGACTTTTGTAATGATCCTTTTTATGCTTTTCCTCCCTTTAGGATGCATGAACACTGGCATTGTTTTGGTCTTCTTTAAACTAACCCTAGTCTACTTCCACAGACAGAGTAGTCATTTACGCTGTGCTGTGGATCAAAGAAGGAAATTCTGGTTGGCTTGAAAACATGAGTTTTTGGTTCACTTGCAGGTGAATCCTGTTGTGGTCCACTTACACTGTGAATGCAAACACACTATGTATTGTATGAGGGACGAGAAATGACCAAACAAGAAATAAATATTAAAATGAATATATATACCCATAAAAATAAATAAATGCACATGTAAATGTATACATGCAAAAATAAATGTAAAAGCATCACGTTATATGTTGTTTGAATATTAATTCTTGGTAGTTGCTGAGGTCATTTGTGTCACTGAATTGTGTTTTGGTCAAAGAAGAAAACTTGAGGATTAAAGGCAAAATGTCTTGGAGCAACAAAAAGAAGCCTATTTATCTTGGAATCAAGCATTTAGGACAAGACAAACAACAAACAGGAACTCACTCATGTTGGTTGGTGCAGGGTAACTTCTGTTTCTGCCACAGATTGCAGTCCGCCCCCCTCCATTTACTTCATGTGAACCTACATTTTAATGCAGAGCACAGTTTGGTTACACATTCGGACCTTCCCAAACTAACCAGACTTTCTGTGCAAATTAACTAGGATCAGTTCAGAGGGGCTGGCATGAATGCACCCAAAGAGAAAAAGTAATGCAGAGCTGTATTAGATCTGAGCACCAAAATAAAATTATTGGGTCTCATACTACAACATTTTCGTTTTTTGTCATAACTTTCTCTTACTTCTTCTCCTACGATGAGCTCCTACGAATGTGCCACATCAGATTCAAGACACGCTCTTAATGTCAGATTAATGTGTAAATGTCCTGCGTAAACTCAATGCATTCCACCTGTGCGGAAGTGAGCACACGTTCACAAGAATTGACCATTTGCATAATTAACGCCCCTATAACTCCATATTAGGCCCGACCTCCCACGTTTTTCAAAATGTGTTCATTCACAAAAATGGCATTGAAGTCAAAAAAGATGAATTCACCTAGTTCTAAGATTGAGGTTCTGCTGACTGAGATCAACAAAGTAAAATCGGTCATTTGCAGCTCAGTCAGACTGAGGTAAAGTTAGTTTTATGTTTGATAGTCAACAGATATTCAGACACCCAGTCTCTCAACACAATGCTGCTCTGTCGTGGGGTTCAGATCTTGGTTGAAGATATATGGTTAAGACTGTTGCAGCGTGCCTCTCAACCCCACAACAAAGCGGCGTTGGGTCGGGAGACTGGATGTCCCAATATCTGTTGATTCATTATTAATCAATAGAACACAAAATTTTTTTCTCTTCCTTTTGCTTGCTTCTTCAACTAATGTCCTTTAGGATTTATTTGCTGAACCAGCAATATGCATTCAAAATATCCAGTTTCTTGACATAAATTTGCTGATGTCTGACATGGTGTCATAAAGTGAAATGCAGCTGCAAAGCTTTGCTTTGGGCTGGAAAAAAAGTTGTGAAAAACCGTTTCTCAGCCACAGGATACTGACTGAACATGACAAATGCAAGTATGCACAGCTTTAAGATGGAAGGTGTAATGTAGCATTGCTTTGAAAATTATTTAAAGATGCATTGCACGACTTGAAATGCTATATTTTCTTTCCCTAACATTCTCTTACAATTGCCTGATGTGTAGGATGAGCTGATCTATGTTTACCTCTGTTACTGTTATACTGTTTCTGCTGCTCAGTAAGAGGGATTTGGGCTGGAATCCCAGGGCTTCGTGTGGGTTGACGCGCTATACATGCTCATTAACCTGGCCACTGCCAGTATTGTATTCTTTACTCTGCTGCCATTAGAGCATCATGGAGACAACATTGATGACTATAAATGGATAACAATAGACCCGCGGCCTTAAGTGCCTTTATTTCTTTATTTATTGTGCATCTAACACAATATCTAACACTTGGCTCGGACTGAGTGCAATGCAGGTAAACAAAGACCAGCACAGTTAAAGTCGAAGCAGGGCATGCGCGTACACTTACATTTGTCACCAGAGGGGGCAGACTTCTGGGATAAAGCTAGAACTTGCACTATGCTCCTTGAACCATTAAAAACCAAAAGTTCGTTTTTAGCCAACACGACTAAAAAAGTAATTTGTAAATTTCCATTTTGTACCTAATCACAGCTATGACTTATCTTATTGTCCAATAATAACCTAATAAGTAGCAAATACGTTAGCACAGTCCGTGAACTACTTACTTTTTAGTTATTACTATGGAGATTCAGATTAAAGTTAAGGGTGTTTCCTCACTTGTAGGAACCCCAGTCTTCAACATAAGCACAATGATACATCTTATCTGTGAATAAGAGGGAATGGAAAGTGCTTGGCTCTGCAAAGTTAGCTTGGTTAAAAGGTACCAACCCTTGGTTATAATATGTAAGTGCAAAAGTTTACACTCTTACACGTAGAGTCATACAGACACACACACACACACACACACACACACACACACACACACACACACACACACACACACACACACCCACGCATACACACACACACACACACACACACACACACCCCTCTGGTGTGAATGCCCTTTGGCCAGAGGCACCGTTTTCACAGTAAGCTAACCTTGATCAATAACCTGCCATGGACCGCAACAAAATCTTTCATACAAAAATCTTCTCCATACCGCTAGATTTCAATATCACGCCTGTTTGAACGTTCTAGCCAAGGGCCAACTGTGTGCGCGTGTAGGTCTGTGTGCTTTCATGTGTGTATATGCATGCGACTGCTGCCGCTGCATGAATTTACAAGAGCCTGTGAGCATGTGAATGTGTTCATGGCCTTCTGTGTGTGCTGCTATAAATCTGTGCATGAATATCAACATGTCTATGTGTTGATGTTTTTGGGCTGCGTGTGTGTGTGTGTGGATTTGAGTGAAGCCTCGGGGTCCACTGTGAATGGTGCTAACCGGCCCTCTGAACTCTTCCTTGTGAAAACAAAGAGAAAGCCACTGGGCATGTACAGAGGACAGCATGCCATTTACCTGGGCTACGGATGGTTTTTAAAACTGGCAAGAGAGATTTTTGCACACACATACATGCACAGACAAACATGCACATATACTGAAGGATACTCCTGCCTTTTGCCTCAAACGCAAAAGCACACCTTTGCTCCCTAGCCTCAAACACAAACACACTTCAAATGTTTTTTCTTTCATTTTTTTTTCATTATTTCTTATTTTTGGAAGCGATACAGCTCATACTACCCCTGCGTTTAAAGAGCCTAACAACTCTCTTCATGTGCCCTTTTCTCGCTTCCTGCCTCTGCAAAAAGGCCCCACTGCGCCAAAATAGCTTACTACTTTACATCCAGTGCTACAACTAGCAAGACAACCTTTGGGCTCTTCAAGGTGTTTGTCTCACAATGCTCTTTATACATGGCTAAGTGGGGCTGCAGATTCGGTCCTTCTGAGATTGGGCCCTGAGATGAATAAATGAGAAAAATAACAGCTGGTGAACTCTAGACATAGGGGAAAGGATAGTTGTTGAACAGTGGTTCGGCTAATCACCGAACCACACCAACAGGTCTGCAGCTTTTCCTCGTAATGAGCAGCAGATTGGCTGTAATCTTTCCTGCAGAGGAGGAAAAAACTCCTCTGCAGGAAAAAAGCAAACGCCACACCGATCCGCCTATCGATCTCCCGCTCCATCCTTCCCCCACTCGTGAACAAAATCCGGAGATACTTAAACTCCTCCACCTGGGGCAGGACCCCACCGCCGACCTTTAGAGGACAAACCA
>JAVQJG010286215.1:0-28694 GCA_036024015.1 Craterocephalus amniculus | reverse complement strand
CCCCAAACTCAGAGTTAACATACCCCGCTTCTTGAAACGGAAAACTCCGAGTTTCCCCAAACTCAGGGTTAACATACTCAGAGTTTCCACAAAACCCGCTTCTTGAAATACCCCCCTGGTTGCCTCTCTACTTGGCAGCAATAGAAAACATACGGCAGGAGATTGTTGTTCCTTTCTGGATCTCACAGATGAATAAGGTAAATTCATGGAACATTTGTTGTGATTATAATGGGCTTTATGCACCACTCCACAACTTTCTGAACTTAAAGCCCATTATTATAATTTTTTATTTGCTTTTGGTCATTGTGTGCCAGTTAAGAGCAGCAATACATTTACTGATGTGTGTATATAGATATATATTCTTTAATATTTTTTCATTAGATGAAGAAGAAACAAAAAAGATGGTTATGATTCCTGCCTTTGCCACCAGGAATCAATACTGTCCCACTCAGCTTCCCTCCACACATCCACAGTATTACAAATAGTTGCATCTGTTGCTTGAAACTATCCCTGCAAACCTCATATAGAGACATTCAGAAAAGTATAGTCTTGATTTAGACAATGGTCACGTTTTCAGCCTTGCTTAGTGTGTGCACAGGTCAGTTTTCTGTTTGAAGTTTAGGTTCATGGACAATTGATCACAAAGCAATAATAATTTTGACGTATCATATGGCAGGAATAGACAAATACGGTCCTTGAGGGCCGGTATCCGGGCATACCTGACTTAATTAGCAGACTTGTGCAGAGCTTGATGTGCTTGAAGAGCTGCACTAATCAGAAAATTACCAAGTGATCTGAATCAGGTGTGCTGCAGCAGTGAAACTCCTAACACCTGCTGGATGGTGGCCATCGAGGACCGGAGTTATCTACCCCTGTCATATGGTAATAAATGGTACATTTGCAAAGAAAATTTTTTACTTTTTTTCCTCATATCTTGCAAAAGGGCCGATAAAGACTTCAGATATAAAACACTGGACTTCTCTACACATTTGTTCCTGGGTTGGGCTTTAAAGGGTTAAAGAAATAGCTGAAATTCAGGCCAGAGTCCATGACTACACCCAAATTCCTGGCTTGGTAGTTGCGTTTTAACCCAACTTAGTGCTTTTAATTTTTCTCCCTTGGCTCCAAAACCCATTTTTCAATTTTGTCTTCATTTAACTGAAGGAAAATATGGTGCATCTATCATTTATTTGGCTTGCTGAGCAAACGTTTTCTATATTTTGATCATCTGCTTTATTATTCTTTTTTGTTGTTTTTAATTAGGAGGACCCTAAACTACCTTAGGTTGAAACAATTCCTAAATCAAGAATTCATCATATCAAATTTATTTAAAAAGCACCTTTCAGGCCTCAAAGTGCTTTACATATTTAACACAATGTAAGCATAAAAGAGAATAAAAACATCCTTCTCACAAGAACATAATTTCTCTGGAAATCTTAGGGTATGCAAATGAGTGCCGTAAATTTGACTTTAAGGGAAATCTTAAGTTCATTTGTGCAACTGGTCTAAGAACTTTCCTGCTGTATGGTGACAGAGTAAACACCTGCACAGCCCTGCTGCCTTCACAGACCAAATAACATGCATAAAAGTAGAGAAGAAAATAGCTGAGAATGGAAAGTAACAGATTTTGATGAAAAAAAAACAAAAACATATCATTTTCTGTCAAGACACGAAACTGATCGGTTTAAAAGGCTGACACATGCAACGTCGACTGGATGTTTTATTTTACTTACAACTACAAACCCATATATCACTGCCTTTCCTGTTATATTAGCCCATCATCAACTCCTGCCACATTGCCTCATTAATAATGCATCAAAGGAGGTAAACAAGGGCAGAGCCCCCCTTCAGCATCATCAGGAGTGCAGCAGAGAGACAGGGAGCCTGAGCCTACGTGAGTCCACTATAAATAAGCTGGAATGAAGGTCAGCGGTTGGCGCGCTGCAGATCGCGCGGAGCACGGCGAACTGTGGGGAAACATATTGATACCATAGGATGGGGAGTGAGAGACAGAGGAAGGCATTTAATCTTGCCTTGGCTGTAATAAATGGAGCAGGAAGAGATGGTCGATATCTACATGAATCACTCTGAGAGCAGGGAGCAGAGGGAGGCTGGATCATGTTTCTGTCTCGCCAGCACACTCTCTTTCCCTAACGCACACTCCCCCTACTGCTATTGTGTCATGTTGCCAGGGAGACCAAGTGACGACAGCCACCCCAGGCCATCCGAGAAGGCAGCGGCCCAGTCCCCCTACTCCATGCGGTAAGAGAGAGATGCAGTAGCCAGTGGTTGCCATGGAAACTGCTTCAGCATCAGCAGCGCTCCCGAGAGGTGCGGATTGCAGCGCCGCGGGGATGAGTAAGCTGCATTAATCACCGGACCTGATGCCGGAAACGATCGGATCTGGCCGGTAGTTTGCCAGATCAGATGGAGTCACAAACAGAGCTGGCAAACCGAAAACAAAAAGCGAGCCGTTTTTTATTTCATTTTATTTATTTATTTTATTTTTTTATTATTATTATTATTTTTTAATTAAACAAATAAATGAATAATGAATAAAAATGTAATTTAAATAAAAAATATATAATAATAAAAAAAGGGAGCTGTTTTAATCAGGCTGGTGTACCATCACGTGACCTTGTTGATCCACATACAGTAACTTGAAAATGACTTCCTCTCAACACAACACTGCCTTGAAATCCTTACTGACTACATCTCATTCATTTTCAGTTTCCCTTCCTTCCTCAGAGAACAGCTTAAAATTTCCATCGTGCACGCAGAAAAGAACACAACTCCTCTGTCTTTGTTGAGTGTGTGCGGAAGAACAGCGGGGGTAAAATCCCTCCCTTCCTGCATGCATCACCATGTGATGTGTGCGTGACTGTAGAATTGGCATGAGGGAAGGGGTTTGGGGCTTATTTTGATTCTCAGTCAGTCGCTGGCTGTCAGAGAGGGATCGGGGGAAGCGGCGAAGTCGAGATGCTCAACGGACAGCTTATGAGCCTCTCCGTCTCTCCTCACATCACTCTCATTCTCTCATCCCACTGGTTTGGCTCGGGATGAAGACGGATCTGTCGTGGTGTACTTTACACCCACGCATGTGCAAATGTTACACCTCTCGTGAGTCATGTGATGAATAGGAGCTATCAGATGCTTTTCTCTCATCCACCAAATTTCTTTTCAGAAAACTTTTGCAGCTATGCAAGCCAGTCAACCAGTTCACAAACAGAGAGAGCGTTGCCAGATCTGCTGTGGGCAGACCAAACCAAGCCAGGCCATGTCATGCCAGCGTCATGCATATGGTAGATTACTTACGGATAATTACCCGGGGTATGTGAGCAAACGTCAGATAGGTCTGGTTCAAGCAATGAGGTGGGCTGTGCGTGTGTGCATGAGCAGACAGAACTACTTGGAGCAACATATCACACAGGGGAAGGTGCAGCTATTCATATACTGAGCAGTGTGTCTAACAAACTGCTGCAGGGCTAAACGTTTAGCCATCAACAAGATGACGGCACCAGCTCTGTGTCAACAAGGGTAAAAAATAAAAAATCCCTCTCCTGCAATGATTCAGCGTTTGGCTTTCTGGTAGTAAAACATCATGTCTGACAACTGGGAGGTGTAACAGCATGATTTCATTCAAAAACAAACAAGTATCACTCATGCTGCCTGAAACATCTAGCTGGGATTAATTCAGATCAGATTATTCATTTGTTTGATTATATTCAAACGACCTCATCTGACTGGGTCGTTTGTACAAAAAATAAATAAATAAAAGTGTGACCCAAAAATATCAGAAGCCTTGTCTCTGCCTCTACAGAGAAAACGGAATAACAGCACTCACTTTTTCTTGGAAGGGCCTTTGGCCGGCGGGGGTTGCTGGGAAGGGCCACCTTTATCCACCGAGTTACCACGACGACAGCTCTGCTCACCAGCTGCGGGGGAGGAGGAATCTGATTGGGCGGCTTCGCAAACCACCTGGAAGCCCTGTGAGTCGGAGATGGACAGATACCGTAGATGGGTAGATTACCGGGGCAGGCGGACAGACGTTTCCTGATAAATGAAAAGGCTCTGAGGCGGGAGTGAGGTTTCTGTCATGACCCTGGCTTACCGCGCTCCCGGAGGGCTGGTGCTAATGAATATTAGCAGGCAGCCACCGGGGGGAGGGGGGGTTTGAGAGGAGGAAAGGAAGAAGCTGCAGCCTCCTGCCTGAACAAGTACAATCAACATGGGAAGCAACATCTAACAAGAGACAAACTAAAAAATAGACCAACACACTCCCTCACCGTGGGACCTGGGTTGCCAGATCCACAGGGGCTGCACTGGTTGTTGACGGGGGAGTTCCTCTTTGCTGTTGGGACAGCCAAAGCACATTATGTTAATCATAAGCAAATAAAAACCCATGAACTCCTAAAAGGGATTTGCAGAGGAATAAATAAGGATTTTTAATTTCTCGCCCACCTGTTACGATATTTCTGACAGGTTTGATGAGGGAAGTAAAGGCGGGGATGTCAGGCTGACGGTGCTCCCACATCGGCTGCCATATCACCAGACCACTGGCCAATCGGAAGGTCAGATCTGACTCCTAGATAAAAAGTGAATTATTTAGAGTCCAGGCTAAAACCTTACGTTTTGCTATAACTTGCATAGATTTTCCTGCTTATGTGACACAGTAATAAATCTAACACTTAAGAAAGCATGCAATCCTCTCCGCGCTGCAACCTGACCATTTTATTGGTTTGTACACACAGATCAATAGACAGGGTGACCCCGTGTGTGAGTGATTTGATACGGGTGTGAGTACAAGTCAATGTTTAGAACGAGGCTAAATAGATTCTATTAAAATCTCAAAACACCCTAAAAATAAAAAGTGGAGAGGAGTAACCGTACCCAGTAACGACGGCCCAGTGTTTTAGAAAAATCAATAGCATGCCTGTGCGTGTTTCTATCAGCTGGTACGGACCTTTATGCGGTGAATGAGCGGAGCAAACAGGAAGACAAACAGCTCCACCGAGGACATGCTCTTGTGGAACAGCTTGGTGCGAGCGTTCTCCTCGTCCTCCAGCAGGGAGCTGCCGTGCTGGGGCCCCGATCCGCCCAGAGCAGAGCCGGAACCGGAGCCAGGAGCTCCGGGGGAGGAGCCCTGGTTTCCCACAGGCTGCAGGAAGGCGCTGCTGCTGCTGCCCCCGGACCACCCGTGGCCGAGGCTGGGCTCGTGGTTGCACTCCTGGGCGGCGTCCAGCAGCATCCAGTGGAGCGTGTGGAGCAGCTTGGTCTCCGCCACGCCGAGCTTATCCTGGTGGCCTGTTGGCGGTTAACAGTTCAGGGGTTAATGCCTATTACCACTTAGTGGGGTGATGAATGGGTTGCATGGACCTCCGGTTATATATCACTGGTGGTATGTGCTACTTGAGCTAAGCGATTCATTTTCACCAACCGAGAGAAAAAGTTATGCAACTGAATATTCTGCGTTGTACGTTTCTGCATGCTCGTCTGCATTTGCTGATCTGAATAACTCCAATGTGCAAGTGACTGAGGCCAGTAAGTGGGTGGCTGAGACGAGGAGATCACATAACAGCTCACGTCTGGTTGTGCATAAATAAAGATCTGCTTTTTTAGCCCATTTAGCAGTGCATTCAACCACCGTGCCAAATGTGAAAACTTCTTTAGTGAAGCTTCTTAAATCAGATTTTTTTGTTTTTATTTATCTTTTGGGCTTCCAATGAATAATACCTAAATGACGTAGGTTATTTAACATATTAAATACAATGTAAGTCAGATACAGAATAATAATTCATTGATAAACATCTTTTCTTCTGCAAATGTTATATAACATGCATATCAGTGCATTTAACAGCTCTTGGGACATGAATTTAAATTCTGATATAATTGTATTTCTTTCTTTTCTCCTACCTTATTTTTTATATCTTTCCAGCAAGTGGCAAAGCATATGTTTTGTGTTTTACTGAATAAGGATAACCCAGTCGTGGCTGTCAGCTCAATGCCTGGAGGAGTAGTAATGTGTGTCTTGCGTGTCCTCACCCAGCTTGTTCCTGTTAGAGAGCAGGATGGAGGTGCAGTGGAGTACATGAGGCAGGGCTGCCTGGACGAGTTCCCAGCGGGAGATACTCTGGATGGCCTCTGACAGGGCTGGCGACAGCCCGTGCAGCTTGTTCTCCACCAGCACCCGCTCAAAGGACTGGGGAGGTGGCCAGAAAGAGGGGGGGGGGGGGGAAACGACATCAGCCAGGAATTAAAACCCTCCTTTCTTTGACTAGCTAAATTTCCCACATGTCCTCAAGGGAGGAAATGCCTGTGGAAGAAACAGAGGCAGCTCTGTTTGGCTCCAAAGGGATCTGAAGAGCCATCATTATGGATATGAGTTCACAAAAACGCCTCACTCCTGGGTAATAGGAGACAGCAGAGAGGGAAAACTCATCTGCTAAATGTAAAACCAAATGCTCATGTGGTTTTCAGGTGCATTGAGGTAAAACAGATTACAGAGAAAGGAAGCGATTATTTCAACCCATCACCAAATTACTTACCACACAAGATGCCTCATATTGTTTCCCCAACTTTGGCCTCAGAAAAGCACTGAAAAAACATAAACAAACGCCCTTGTGAGATGGTAAGATGTATTCAATTCTAATATTGCAAACCTGGCTGAACATGAGCCATCATTTCCCCGCAGCTAATCCACAACCAGCCGCTTTCTCTCTTCCACATTTCACTGCAAATTTCATTTACAGGTGTGACATCATCCAGCCTGCAAGCCTCTCCAGTCAGTCACAAAACATACTGTCCTCCATGAAAAACAAACTGACACCAGCAGTGACACAGTTTCCCATTCAGAGGGTTGAGTTATTGCAATTTTGGCATCTGTAAGGATAAAAAAAATCGGTTTCCTTTTCATGTGTGAGGATGTGACTTTGCCACCACTGCTGAGAAATCCTCCATCCTCTATTTTCGGCAATGACAAACACCTGTTATCAATTAACGCGGAGGTACACACTAACCTGGTTTGCCTCCATAAGAAGGTCTGGATAGGAAACGGTATTCCTTTCCCGCACTCCGGTTCGTTCTCGTCCAGGCTTTTCCTCTTCACCATTTTGGCCGGACCTGTACTGCCCGCTCGTCCGCCTGCTTGTGCGCGAGCACCGGGACGCGCGCCGGCTGCTGGCTCTGCCCAGGTGACCGGAGAGCTTCCCTCACGACATGATTGGGTTAGTCCTGCGTAAAATGGCTGCAAGTGTCGATCGGCGGCAATAGCGAGATTGAGGAGAGAGCGGGGAGGGGTGGTGGTGGAGCAAGAGGAGGAGGAGGAGGGTGGAGGAGACGGAGATGAGGGTGCTCTGATTTCAGCACCTCCGTCACCGGACAGCGACAGTTTGATCGGCGTGCTAATTTATCGGCGGCGGAGCTTAAAGACGCAGTGTGCAGCAGGGCCAGATGTTTTCCCCTCCTCTGGTTTATGCTTCAGGGCAAAAAGACACCGTGTGTGTGTGTGTATGTCACAAAAACCGCTGCATTCACTTGCTAAACTGCACCCGGATGGCGCAATGGGATAATCCACCATTTGGATATCAACAGGTTGCTTTATAAACCAGATGAGCTAAAGCCACTGAATGTTTTTTTTTTAATTTCAAAGAAGTCCGTTCCTCTAAAATTGATAAGAATCGCATTAAATGGTAAAAAAAACCCAGAAAGAGGACCAATCCAAAGACTTTGCAGTCAGAAGTAACAGATGAAATAGTGGCTGCCTTTCACTATTACTGTGCTTCACATATATTCTGGATAGTGTTGGACCTAAAAAAAAACAAAAAAAAAAAACTTACTGGTTGTTATGCTAATAATAAGAAAAAATAAAATTGCTTATTTGTTTAATGTCAACTTCGTACCGAACAAAATTTGTAAATAAAATGGTGGAAGCAAGAACAAAACGGACCATTAAAAGTCAAACCACGGCCAATTCCATATTTAGGAGCGAATTAAAACAAATGTCGCAGAAAAGTTTATCACTTTATATGAAGTTTATACGCGAGTGTCTAATATTAAGCTAGGTGTTAACGGTTGGATAAAAATTGTTAGCTAAGAGAAAGGAAAAAGAAGAAACTGGAGAAAAGCTTAAATCTGACTGTACTCTCTGAGAGCAATACAATAAGTCCCTTTTTTATCTCAAGTTCTATTTACTCATTTGTTGCAGGTTAACCCTCATAAAAATCATAAAAAAGACGAAAAATATTTCAATACCTGAATATTTCCCGGTGCCAGCTGACCAACCCCACTCGGCCCCTGATTGGTAAACACTCCAATCACCCCGATCTAATTTCTCGTTTATTGGCCAATCAGGAAGCATATTTTTCCCTCCGTATGATTTAGGTGCTACTGATGCTTATGATGATTCATAATCTTAGTATAATAAATTTTCAAAATAAATGTGATTGGTTAATTTTTTTTTCTCGCAACAATACTTCTTGGAAATAAATCCCTTTAAAGTGTTCCCACATTTGTAAGGAAATTGGTTTTGTGTGATGAGCGGCAGAGTTTAGTATAAAAACCTTATTGAAATTATTTTGTGAATGCCCAAGCGATTATTTTGTCACTGACTTACCTTGAGGTTTTGGTGCCCCAGGTGATGGCAATGTGGCACCTGAATAGCAGCACCTGTGAGCACGGACCCTGCTTCAGCAGTTGGTTTGCACTCCTTTGGTGATCTACAAAGGGCCTGTACCACAGTGCAACTTTATGTTGTTATCAAACATATAATGTCAAGCGTTATATGGAGGTAGGCCTGTGCCATCACCAAATTAATTGCCAAGTTCCATTTAATTGGGATGTCAGAGACAGGTTGCAAAGTGGACATCCCAAAAAGCTTGCAGAGTGTCAGGAACCTTTTGGTAACACATGCACTTGGAGTTTGTATGTGGAGGAACATTATATTCAGCATTTAGACCAGATTCTGGATATGTGGAAATGCTATACTAATTGCTGCACCAATGGCTTTTGGTGGTGACATTTTTGTTTTGTAGGGTGGCATCTCCCTCCCTGGAAAAACAAGGCTTATTATCTTTAGATGCAGTCTCAATGCAGAGATATCCAGATGATTCAGTAACTAGTAGCAATTCCATATCTCCATAGTCTGGGACTGAACTCATTCCTCCGAAGGAATAAGGTTAATCTGCGGAAGAGTGTTTATATGAGAATTTTTGAGCGGTGAAGCAAGGCAAGTTTACTTGTATAGCACATTTTCAGGTTCAAGACTATCCAAAGTGGTTTAAATAAAACATTAACAGCATAAACACGAGAATTAAAATTAAATCATTTAAACATTCAAAAATACTCGCAGTAGAGATTAAAGGTGTTTGCAGCATAACAGCTAAGGGCTGCTTCTCCATGTTTAGTCTGGACCAGCTAACCTGAGTCTTTGGATCTAGAGCTCTGGCAGGTTTATATTCTCTGAACATATCACTGATGTATTCTGGGCCTTAACAGTTCTGGGATTTATAAAGACTAGTTTTAGAATATACAGTATTCTCCGACTGGCTGGAAGCCAGTGTAAGGACTTTAAAACTGGTGTGATGTGTTCAGGTTTCTTATTCAGGGTTAAAACTCCAGCAATAGTGTTCTGGATGAGCTTAAGATGTTTAATGCTTTTTTTTAGGAAGTCCTGCTAAAAGGTCAATACAGTAATCCTGTCTATTGGAGATAATTGCATGGATGAGTTTCTCCTGGTCTTTCTGGGAGACTAAACTTTTTATTTTGATGATGTTTCTGAGATGGTAAAAAGCTTCTTAGTGATAGTTTTGATGTAGCTACTGAAAGTCAGATCTGAGTCTATCAACACACCACGGTTCCGAAACTGCTTCCAGTTTCCAGGTGTTTACTGATGATGACCCTTTCTCTTTCCTACCAAACAGAATAATCACAGTTTTATCTCTATTAAATTGTAGAAAAATTAATCTCATCCTGATTTAATTTGCTCCAGACACTGACAGTACATCAATCGGGCTACAGTACATCCCATGAAAAGGACACAGAAAGTTGTGTATCGTCTACATAACTGTGATAATTAATGTTAAAGTTAATTAATATTTGAATTAGAGGGAGCAAATAAAAGTTAAACAGAAGAGGTCCAAGGATTGACTTCTGGGTGACTTCACAAGTCATGGCCACTGGCTCAGATTAATAGGGTTCAGTCATAACAAAATGACTCCAGCCTTGAGTTTAAATGGCCTATCTGCAGCCAGATATCAACCCCCATTTATCACTCGTTTGATCAGCTGTGGGGTTATGTTCATGTCAGTAGCTAATACAACCAAAGAGGCTGGCTGGCAATGAATGCTGAATGAAAAACGGGATGTCATCCCTCCATAGTGTGTGACCAGCACAAGGAGGAGGCACCAGGCTGCTGAGGTCCCTGTTTGTTAAATGAATAAATGGTCAAATCACCATTTTATATTTTGTCTTCAGAGTTCAGTTATCCAATCCAATAAACAACAAAAGAGCTGTATCTCTTCAAGTGTTTAAGCAAAAAACATGCAGAAACCCTGTAAGAATAGCCACTGCTCCTGTAAGAATCTGGTGGCTAATGGGGATCCTATTAAATAAACAATGCACATAAAAATTTCGCTTTTTAAAAAATTCTACATAAAGAAAAATATGTTGTTGCCAAAATGCTTTGGCCCCTTTCGGATAAAATCCAGCAGGTCAGAAGCCAAAGCCAAATAAGATCTGCTTCTTTTTTCAATTCAGGTCACCGTTTTTTAGTTCAAAAATATTATGAATACTTCGAAAATCGATTTAAAATCAATTCAAACTGGTTTAAATGGCCATCAATGTAGAAAAAAGGAAAACCGATTTGCATGCAATGCATCGATGCAATCAATGCAGATGACGTTCAAAACAAAAAACTTATTTTGTTCATAAAAAGATTTGTGGTCATTTCCATATCTATAATAATTATTTGTTCAGTGTTAAGTTTTGTTTGTACAATAGGCAATAGATCAGGTCAGTTTTACACAACGGAAAAAAAGACAAATATAAGAAAAAGACAATTCATTTGGCCATAAAATAACTAAAATTAATTTTAAAAATCAAAATCGAGAACTTAAAAACGAGAATGGAATCGTGGCTTGAGTGAATCATTACATCCCTAGTTAATTGTCCTCTGAGTTTTAGTGCAGTCCTGTCCAAATTTCACAAGAACTTACCCAGGGCAAGTCAGAGTTGCAATATAACAGAATGAGCCAAAGCAAGCCTTTGTTTTCATGATCAATGAAAAAAAACTCAACCAGAGTGGACCAGTTTTTATTTTCTTTATTTAGGTTTTCATCATCCTGAAGGAGCATTTTTCATCAATACGTCTAAAACATTGATTGGAAAATGTGCACACACATCTACACGTTCTTTTAAATACACTGACTGTATACAGGCAAGGGAGAGGGAGCAGAGAGAAGGAAGCACAGAGAAACACTGGAGGGGAAGCTGATATTGGAGGGAGAAAGGGAAGAGGGGTTTCACAAAGGTGAGCAGAGAATATGCTAGAAGAGTTTTGTTATATTACTTTTTTTTTATTTTTTAGAAAAGAAATCTACCATATGCTGCAAGTTGTGGATGACTCCCATTCATCATCACTTATTCTTCCTGTAATAGTCAAACCAGCCACATTGGATCAATCACATAACAGAGCCATGCAGCTGCTCTCTCAACTGGAATGTTTTCATATAAAGCTCCAAACTTTATACATTTTATTAACAAACTTTGGGCCATTTACCCATTCAAACACATTTCAAAAAGGAGAAAAGTCACCAGGCATTTAAGATTGGACCATAAATGGTCTACATCAGAACCGACGCTGGCCGTTTACACTCACACCGAAAAGCTTAAGATAGTTGCAAATAAATCTATTTGTCATTTATTTGCCATGCCAGCATAACAGCATTGTGTAGCCTCATAAAACTACACCGCTAATATAAAACCAAACAAAAAAATAAAAACAGGCAGCCTGTCCATTTCCGGGAAAGAAGAAAAGAGAAATAAAATCTATTGGAAAGCTAGCTGTTAAGCGCTCAACTCGACATAGTAGCTGAAATGGTCATCCCCATTTAAATGCTAAATAAGCCAAAGCAGCCGCTGGGAACGTACAAAACCGGAACACTACAGTGACATTTATATAAAAAGAAAACGTAACAAGAAAACAACAGTTCATAACATTAACATTCAACATACCAACAAAGAGAAATTCATGTAACTTCTTAGTAGACGTTCCCATTCATCGACCATTCCTTTGCAGCTCAGTTACGAGTTTCCGTACGTTCAGTCTCTTGCACAGTGGTATCTTTTAAGACAAGCGTTGATTATGCTGTAGCTTGCATTCGGTACCGTATAAATTCTAAATGGACGTGATGCATGAGTTTGCGTTCTCCGTTTGGGTGGAATGCGGCGATGTTGCTTCACAGGAACACACAAAATCATCGTACAATCACAGCCACTCAAACCTTACCCAGAAGTTTGTGTTGGATAGATGGAAAATAAAATGCGTCAGGGACTTCCTTTTTTTGCAGAACTCAAGTTTTTTTTTAAATCCAACTAGAAAGACTGGATGAACAAGACAGTCAATCAACTACAACTGTAGGACCTGCGGGGTAACGTGTGTGTGTGGTGTGGGGGGGGGGGGCATGTTTTCGTGAAGGGGCCATGGGACAACACTGGATGCATATGAGTGAGTGACAGTGACGGAGAGAAATAATTGTGGTTTTTTAAGGGTGTCCGAACTTCATAAGCCTTGCTTGGCCAGGGCGGCGGTGACGTCCTGGGCCAGCGTGCAGAGCTGGGGCGACTCCATCATGTTGATGCTGCCGGCGGAGGACAAACGAGGGGAGGTGCCTCCTGTCTCGATACCGGGGGAGTGGGTGACGATGATTTCTGCTCCGTGGTCCACGCGAGCTTTGGCCGATTCCCGGAAGTTCAGCTTGTGGCTCTCAATCTGAGAAGCAGAGCGAGACGGATCAGGTTATAGAAAGAAAGGAAAGAAAATCTACGATTTGTAGATGTGTTTACATATTACCATTATATTTCCCCCTCCAGGTGTATGGCTGGCATTGTCCAGGGAGCCGACCTTAGCGTGGGCCTTTTCTTTGAAATCCAGTTTCACGTTCTCAATCCGCACATTACCTCCCCCTGGGAATATCAAAGCAAGGAAGAGAAGGAAACTCATCACTCGCACCCCACCTCTTCTCCAAAGCAACCCTCTAGGCAACAAATCCCAGGCTGATCACTTCAATTTCCTCTCCACACTCTGCTTAGAACAAATGTTTGACATACAAAACAGACATACTGTAAAATTTAAATAAATAAAAAATGGATTGAATGAGACCAGTTAGACAGAAAAGATGAATTTCCCCAATAATCTGTACAATTCTTAAAAATTACAAAGATGAAAATTTTTTGTTTTTTTCAGTGTGTGTATTCTCTTCATTTACAGAGAAAACTGATATATTCTATTTACCCTTCGGCAGCAAATGATCCTATAAGCTAAGTTAATCTTTTTTAAAGGCTTTTTGGGGCTCTAGTGGCCTTTACAGTAATTGACAGGAAAGTAGATCAAAGAAAGTGGGAAGGACATACAGTAAAGGGGTCCGAACAGGATTCAAACCCGCCTCTTGGAATTTTTACTGGTTCTTATGGGCAGGAGCCAGGGTAGCCAGTGAAGTCTAGATACATTCTTCAGCAGCTGCTGTTCTAGATGTTCTAGTCTAGTCTAGTCCTACTTTAACACACCTTACTCGAATTCATGGATCATTAACAGGTTTTTGCAGAACTTAACAAGATGTTCAGGAGATCCATTACATCTAAAAAGGGGTGTTGAAAGGGTGAAACATCTAAAAATTGCAGGACGGCAGCCCTCTAGGACCAACATTCAACACCCTTGCTCTAACTACAGTGCTGTATGGTTTAGACTTTCACACCTGTTTTGTTGCTATGTTTACTTTCTTTGATGTCAAAAGTGGATACACTGAAAATATTTTATATAAATCCCACTCAAATATTTAGGTTATTCATAACACAGATTTGTTGATTCATTTACCTTGAAAGTGGAAGAATTGTAGATAAACCTCAAATGATTTGCTTTTATTTTATACAGGTTAATCTATTCAGTTAGTTCAACGCAACAGTGAGACCACCTCAAATTATTTAGTACCAATTGTGCAAAGGTTGCAAAGATTTATGGGAAAAAGGATATTCAGCAAGAATTAACCTACTTGTGATGACTACAATAATAAGGTTGAGCTATGTGCCTTACTGTTCTGTGGATGTTTACATTGATTTTCCATCACATTGAGTCTCTGAGTTGGGTTCTTTATTTGAAAGAAACAAAATTATTTGAGTGAGTTTGACTTAAAACTTAACAAATTTAATAAGTAAACTTGGATAAACTAAATTTAATCACTTGCTACCAGCTGAAACAGGAAAGTTGGTGCAACAATTTAATTTTTTACAGTGCATTGTTGGAAACTTTGGTCAACTACTAATCCTCCAGCATATTTTCATGTTTTCTTCCAATTTAGATAAATGAAAGTTGCTCTGTTTTTGGATGCTTTGGAGTGATATCGTACCAGTCCAGAGATCTGTGCTTTTACATAATCCAGTGTCTAAATCTTATGGACAAGCTTCTCATAATCACACTAAAGTATCTTCAGAAAACCACTTGAAGTACAGGAGGTTCTTCCTCATGTTTGAAAGGATTTTATATCTATTCATTTCTAAGTTTCTCACAATTTCTAACTAAAAACCAGCAGGTGTTGCAGCGCAGTACCTGGTTTGTAGCGGATGTTGGACATGGAGCCGCATTTGGCGGTGATGTGGCTCAAGTCAATCTTCTTGGTCTGGATTTGGACCTGCAGGCAGCAGCAAAGTGTATGAATGAACATGAATGCTTACCAATAAGTAAAAGAATCAATAAAAAAAATTCTGAAAATTGATGTTTCATCAGAGTCTTGGAAGAAGGAGAAGAAGAGCCATAAAGAGGCAGACATCAAAGAGAGGGCAAAAATCTGCTGGTGAATGACAAAGATTCATGGGTAGAAAAAGAGTTGATCGACTACTGATCACTTCCCTGGAGAAAAGTCAACATGAAAGCAAGCAGCAGCAGCACAGACATCAACACAGACCACAGGCACTATGTGACACTTCAAGGAACAGGTGCTTCATTTAAACTTCATCATCCATGAATGATGTGAAAGGATGCAACACTTTAAAATGATCCGAATTTTGTGCCCCAAAATCATTTTTAGCATAAATACTGCCAGGAATTTGGATGGATTTGCTTGTGAGGCACAAAACACAGCTTTTAAACATGAGACAACTACAGTCCACAGACACTTTCACCACTAAATGTAGAGGTTTTTATCAGAATGGTAAAGATTGGAGAAAGAGGTTCTGGAATTTCTGCAAGTCACTCACGTGTCCCCCGCCTGCTGCATGGTGGACTTTGTCCAGGGAGCCACATTTGGCTTGAACGTGGCTAAAGTCCAGCTTAACACTTGGAATCATGACCTGAGGATGAAAGGTTGACTTTTTTTCCACCCTCAATGCAAAGCAAGAAGAAAAAGGCTTCCCAAACAGGAGGTAAGATAAAAAATACCTTCCTGCTTTCTAAGCAAAAATAATATCCCTAAAAAAGTCCTAATCCTGCATCTGCAAGAAATCCGTAAAAATAAACAACCATAGATGGATAAAAATAATTCATTTGTCTCATGAAGCTTATGAGGAAGCACAAAATAAAAACACAGACGTATCAGTTGCATTATGAATGAAGAACTTCCTTGCATGAATGTATGACACTTTGGAAGTAAACCCTTCTTTTGCTTGACTGAAAGCAAGCAGATAGCAGACAAACAGATGGACACATAAAAGTAGCATGACAGAGTGCTAAGGCTGAAGAGCGAAAGGAGGAAAACAGAGGAAGAACGCACAGAAAAGAAAAAAAGCGTACATACATGGCCTCCTTTGGGTGTGTGCTTCAGATTATCCTTGGAGCCGCACTTTGACTGAACATGACTGAAGTCCAGCTTCTCGCTTAAAATTTGAACCTAAAATAAAATTCAAGCGTAAAGAAAGAAAGAAAAAAACACTATATGTGCCTCAATTAGATAAATGTGCACTAAATGATCAGTGTGTGTCCATACAGAATCATATCTAATGTGTTTTTATGTGTTAATGAGCACAGAGCTCTGAGAATCAAGGTGATCCGGAGGTGGAAACAGTCTCCTTGGATGTGTTAAAGTCACAGAAATGGCTCAGATCCAGTTGGAATAATTATTATTATTAACAGCATTGACAGATAATTGTTGTGGTATCTAAAACTGAAGACAAACAAGCATTTTGAATATTGATAAACATGAAAATAGAATACAGTTTAATGAATTCTTCCTCCATCTCGCCACCAAGTTCCATATTAGACCCTATTATTGGGTATAAAATGTTGACTTGCATAACCAGTGAGTGTTTCAGCCTCCTGCACCACATTTGTGTTGGTTGTAAAATAAAAATAGTAAAATCAAAAAAGGCTCTGCTTAGTTTAAATACCACAGGGAAAAGAAATACAGGGTTAAGAAGAGGAACAGGGGTTTGGGAAAACACATGGAAGCTGGATTATCTTCATGATTTGTCCTTTTACCTCCATTTATGCACTTAATGGCCTTTAATGAGTTTCCCGGTAAAACATTTATTTGACTACGACTGTTTTATAAGTGATTATTCATTTTTCAGAATAAAAGTCCTTTAAGATTAGTTGTATTTGGTGTCCATATTGTAAGAATATGCTGTTTCCCCCCAGCTGTGTAAATCTAAAAAAACATATTTTTTTTAAGAAGGAATGAAGATTTTTGTATTTGCTGACATTGTATGGACAAGGTTTATTTTTCTTATTGGTCAAAAGATGTCTTTATATTGTAATCATTGCAATTTGCGTTTGACATTCTTACAATACTACAAAACCAAATTTAGGAATTTAGGAATCTATTATTTTCATAGTCAATCATTTACAGAAATCCTAGATATATGAGTTGCACAAGAAATGGCAGCAAATTCAAACATGCATCTGGCTGGAAGCATTCAAGTATTTGACAAGACTAAATTCCTTGAAAATCAACTGTTTTGGTAAATAATGGTTGCAGCTGCAAATGGAAACTCACAGTTGCAGAAAGGCCACAGTAATGGAAAAATCCCCCATAAGACTTAAAATCTTCATCACGTCATTAAGTGTCATTTTTTTCTTTTGGAGTGTAATTTTGTTTCTGATTTTGTAAATATTAGCTCTTAAGTCTGAAAGGGGGTCTGATGTGGTGGGATTCAGCGCTCAGGTCCATCCTCTGTGCTGCTCCCCCCCCAAAGCTGGCAGCTTTATAAAAAAATTATGCACAAAAAATGGAATAGAGAAAAAAAACCTGTCAAATTTACAATATTCTCACATCAGTCACTGGGGTTAATGAAAAGTTGCACCTCTGTAGGACTGTGGGAACATTAAGAGCGCGCGTTGCCTTGGTAATGTGATTAGGGCTCCACATGTTATTAGTCATTCACACATCTGTTACACCCCAAAGCTTAAAGTGAGAGGGAGGATTTTTCTCTGACAAAAGATCGCAAAGCTGTGCCTTTAAAAATGGTATGAAAAGCAAACTGGCCATCTTACTCTTTTCATGAATGGCAAAATGCAAAGGGATAATTCTTTAAACGCACTTATTTTGAGTGAAATCTTAAAAAAATTCAGAGTAGACATGTAAATGTGACATGAGCTCTTTTTTGTCCTTGACGCATCCTCCGTAAGTACCTCAGCCTGCTATATTATTAATATGCAGAGCTGGGGGGAAAATCCAGAGCAGTGATGACGAAAGCATCTCCTCGGGGTAAAAGATTCTGCAATACTCTTTGAAGCCAACAAAAAAACTTGGGGGATATTCTTAGGAAGATGGCCATTTCAAGTATTATGTTTAGAAAGACACTTGCGGTGCAAGAAGGAAATTTAAGTAATAACAAAAAGGAGAGAGATGGATGTCGAGTGAGGGAAAAAGGCCTGCAGCAGTGGAGGATGGTTCATCCAGACTGATGGAGATGACAGTGGACAGGGCAGAGGAAAGTCAGAGGAAGCAGACACAATGACAGCAAAGCACAGGGTTAGAGACAGGCCAGAGAGGGAGCATATGAGGGCTTCGTGTAATTTCTACAGCTCACAGAGGCAAAAAGGAAGGCAGAAAGGAGGAAAATGGTCAGAGGAATCCACTGTTTTAAGACTCCAGTCATCTGCCTTTTTGCACTCAAGTTGCTACAGATACACAAGCATCTGTATAGATGTTTGGATTACACCATGCTTTGGAATTATTTATAGATGTGAATATATCTGTTGAAGAGCTAATACTAATCTGTTTGTCTTGATAAATCTAAGGCAATATTAATACTCATCAATAAAATAGATGTAATTTTGAAGCACAACACTGTACTCCACTGCCCCTGTGTGGCAGAATTTGGTCATGCCTTCAAATTGTGAAGAGCTACACTGGACAGAAATCTGATATCTACACTAATACTTTCTCCTGTTCTCATAGATCAACTTTAAAATCACTGACAGATTAAGTGAATAAGTTTAATCATCTTTAGAGCAATTTGACGATGAAACTTAAGATCCTGGAACTTAACACTGCTGTGGACTTAAACTACTACTCCATGCCAACATCTGGCTGATTCTGTTACCTGTCCACCTTTTGGCTGATGTTTAAGGTTGGCAGTGGACCCGATCTTGGACTTTACATTCTTCAGGTCAGGCAGAGGCTGGTTGACGACCTTCAGCTGCCGCTGGACGGAGGACGGCGACTTGGGCGGGGTCCGGATCACCGCCACCTTCTTCTCCTGGAGGATGCTGAAGGACTTGGGTGTATGGCTGCCGGGCGTGCGCGAGCCGGGGGTGCGGCAGGAGTAGCTCGGGGGTGTGCCGGGTGTGACGGCGGATGAGCCCGGGGTGGAGGCGCCGCTGCGGACTGACCGGGAACGGGCTGAATCTGTGCCTTTTTAAGAGGGAAAAGGAAGGTTTGATTTATAGAAAAATGAAGGAGGAGGTATAAAAAGGCAGAAAATCTTCACTGGAGTGAGACAAAGGAAAAAGGTGCCTGCAGCCATTCACAGAGTTCTAAATATGATGATGATAAAATGAAAAAAACACTAATGAAGGAGGTAATGCTGTACAGTTTTAACTAAAATCAAACAAACCAGATCAAAGAAGAATGTTTGTCATGAACGGTGAGCGCACACACAGCCAGCTAAACTCATTTATCTGCTGGCAGCTTGTTGCTTAGTTACCAGGGCAGGGCCAATGGGGTTTTAGCCCCAAGGCTATGAATAAGGAAGACACACCTGTTGTTATGGAGCCCACCTGTTCCTCTGATAAGGTAGCTGCAGGTCTGATAGCAACAGTTTAAATACAGAAAACCACCTTCTGTCTGATCTGATGATGAAAGCTCCTTACAAATAAGCATGAACAGGAAAAAATACAAATAAAAAATATGTTGGAAGACATATAAAGAATTTAATTATTTGAAATTATTATATCCACTTTGATGTGAATTTTATTCATAAAATAACTTTGAAAGTGAGACAATTTACTAATTCGAGAAAAATATTAGTGTATCTTAAATATGGTAGCAGTAGCATGTTCTGGTCTGCACACAGAGGAATCCAGCATCTGGATTTTTGTACCACAAATCACAATAATGTAATCTGGATGGGAGCATGTGTAAAACCTGCATATGTCATTCAGCATTGATTGTGTCACTCCAGATTTGCATGCTCCAAATTTAATAAGCAATAATGCACGCGCATAACATCAGAGATGATAAAAACCAAATGGACCCTTTCCTCTGTAGTCTGGAGATAAAGTGTTCACATTTCAACACAAATGCATTTCAGGATCACATTCAGATCTCTTTGCATGTAGCGTTCACTTGCTTTTGCGGATGGCACAGTAAACTTTGTGAGGTGTTACTGAGCCTGTGTGGAGGATAACGACAGAATCCCAACCTGAGAGCCAGATGATGACAGATTTGATTGATTTTTGATGGTACCGTTCTTGTATGAATAAAACACGTTTTCCTGAAATTTCCATTCTGTTTTTATTACATTTTACACCACAGTCCAACATTTTAGGGAAGGGACTACATCATTGATGGACATAAAACCTTGAATTTTAAGACAGAAACCTGCAAACACTCTTCAGTGTGGCTCAAGTTAATGAATGAATGTTAGACTAGCAGCAGTCTAGATGTCACATGTTGATGAGGAGGGAGCAATGGATCTAAAGAGGAGCTACCAGGTGGTCTACCTGTAATACTAGGGGCTCTTCCAGACCTGCTGTCCCCTCTGGACTCTGTTCGGAATGCTTTGTGGGTGGAGGGAAAATCGAAAAGGAATTTGAAGGGAAATGAGGGACAGAAACAGCAGAGCAGGAGGGTGGTGGGAGTTTAGTTTTCAATCTAACGTTTCACAAGAGTGATTAAAGGCAAAAGAGTGTGTGTAATCTCACAGGTTGGCCTGGTGGGGGTGCTGTTGTCTTCTTGTTCAGCAGCAGGGATGTGGCGTGTCAGAGACTTGGCCGGCCTGGGCAGGGACGACCTCTTCTCGGGGCTGCGATACGCTCTCTCCTGAAGCACAAAACACACCGCAGGGTCGATATGCAAGCTCACTTTCATCAGCTGCAGCTACCGCTCAATCGCTGCTTCCCTGTCATTTACCTTCCCTGCCCATTTGTTAAGCAGAAGGGGTTGGCGGGAGCATGCAGAGGAGGGGCGGGCCTCGTAGAGCTCCGCCTCCACCAGTGGACTCCGTTTAAGGCTACAGGCAGAGCTGGGCCGGGGACTGTGGCGTTCCCCACTGCGCTGCACTGCCATCTTTAACAATACGGCCCTCGTAGGGCTCTAGACGGTAGATGGGACGTGAAGGGAGGAAAGCATGCGAAGATGGATAGCGTATATAGAGACAAACAGATGAAGAAATGAAGTGGTAAGAAAGGATGGAGTGGAAATAGTTCACGGAGACACACACTACATGTATAGTTTGACCTATATGACTGTTAGTAACGTTTACGGCATGTAAAACTGTTAAAAATTATGTGACAAGACAAAATGAAGGAACAAAAGTGTGTAGTGAATGAAAGTTTCGGCTTTGTTGCACAATATTACTGAGTGACATTACTGCACAACATCTGTGCATTTTGTTTTTATTTTAAATTGTAAAGATACAAATGACCGCCCCCCGGTGTGATCTTTATACTCACAGATTTTCTTTGACGAGACTGACAGGAAGACAGGGCATGCATGCAAAACAAAATTTTTAAACAAACACACAGACACAGTCAGAGAATAGGGACAGATACAGACGTGCAAAATAAGTGTCAGGGTAGTCATGCAAGCAGGCTCCATGATGCAGAAGAGTGGGTTTTCATATGGAATATAATGAAACACTGTTCTATGAAGCCATTATGTATTAAACTGTGCTTTATTTGAGAGATATTTCGAACAAAACATAAGAGAATGTAGCATGCAGTATGTAGAAGTTCTCTTGCCACACATTTGACTCATGAACACATCTATAGTAGGGACACAGCTGCATGTTTTCATACTAAAAATAGGCCACCGAGAGGAAGAGTTAGAGTAAATGGCTAAATCAAATCTAAGAACAAAGGAAGATTAACATGCAGACAAAACATTGACATTATCAGAACAGCCTGGATTTATAGTTGCTGCTCTGGTAATTAAACAGCAAAATATATCAGCTTGTACCAAATTATGAAAAACAAGATAATCCCTCCTCTTTGGTCCATGGGGGGACAACTTATCCCCTTTAACAATAGGGTTGGGGCACGGTCTAGGAACTGGGACCATTTCGCCATTTCAGAGACAGGAATGTGTAAGGAACATTGAAGTACAACTCAATCTGCTTTACACTGAAGACAATGAGGAATTTGAACAAAGATTTGGACCACCAACCTTCCAATTATTAGATCTGTTCTACTCCACGAGTCACTTGTATCAACTGCTACACTCTCTCACTTAAAGATGATGATGGATTTTCATATTACCACATCATCCTAAAGCCTGCGTGTCTATGTGTGTGTGTATGTGTGTACACATGATTATACTTACAGTGGGCCTCTCCCTGGACTGTGGGGCCACACTTAGGGGTTGATGATGTTCCATACCTGTGGGACAAACAAACCCGTGCTCAATGAAAACAAGCTAAAACAGATGTTTACAAGTGTCACACGCATGCTCAAATACATCCAACTGATGAAAAGACAGTTCAGAAGTAAAAAACAATGGTGCAAACAGCATTTCGTTGTGCAAGACCAGCAAACAGAGAATATAAATACATCTGGTACATGTTAAGCTTTGCAAAACATTTCAGTCACTCTTGCCTCACAATCAGACCTTTTTACACAGTTTTACAGGACGCACAACCTTCTAAACGCAGCCATTTTCAGCAACAATGCACTAGTAGCGTAGCAGTTTAGGGAAAAGAGTGAAACCAGATTTAATTTCATCGCACATTAAATTCAAGATACCATCAACTGAAGCATGACTTGAGCAGAAATAAACATGGATATGAAGCCAAGCAGGAGAGAAAACTCCTTTTGACAAATGAGAAATAAAAGAAGCAGCAGCTGAGGTAACAAAATACAAAAACACATTTTTAATAATGGATCAGCAGCACATGTTTGCCAGCTACACTGCACCTGCTTGATTCCTCAATGAGCCATCAATAGAGAGAGAGAGATGTGTTTTAATATATTTACGCAGCTGTTGTCCCAAACTCATTTTCCCATGAAATAAGCTATCAGATTTATTTAATTTTTTTGCAGGGAGGTTAAATTGGTCCAAAAACTCTCTCTATCCACGGCACTGATACCTGGTGAAGTGTTCACCTGTGGCCTTGCGTCTAGCAGAGCCATGAAGCAGAGCAGGCCTAAGATGTCTGGCCGCCACTTTGGCTCCACTCTTTCGAGATGGAGAGCGACTTTGGAGGGCTGACACCTTATTCTGGTCAACCCTCCTCAGGCCGACTAGCAGAGAGGAGAGACAGGATTATACCAACAAGCAAACTTCTGTTAAACACAGACAAATCTTGGTTAAATAGCAAGTTTTGTGAGTAAAAATGCTACTGAGTCAGTTTAAATAGTCTAAATGCAAACACAAATTGCACAAGTAGTGTTTCTGGCTAGAAAAAAAAAACACTGATACAAAGTGGGAACCTTTTTTCTTCTTCATCTCTTCTCTTGGGGGATGGTGGATGGGTGTTTTGCGTGACACTTTACAATCAGTGGTGCCGGGGCGGCCCCTTCCCCTGCCAAGGCCCCGTTTAGCGGGTCTGTCCACCACCACAGGTGTACTGGTAGAACTCTGGGTCTGAGGAAGAGCTTCGATTTGCTCAGTCATAATACTTTTGTCATCATCTGCAGTGAGAGGGATCACAAGAGGACTAATTCTCCACACTTCTTGCTAGCTAGAAACTAGCTTAGAACAAAACAAATTTTACAGACACAAGCTTTCTCAAGCTAGCTAGTTTTTGACAAAATTTTAAGCTAAATATACGAACAGTTTGTACGAGTGATATAC
Organism: Craterocephalus amniculus; assembly: GCA_036024015.1. NCBI lineage: Eukaryota > Metazoa > Chordata > Actinopteri > Atheriniformes > Atherinidae > Craterocephalus > Craterocephalus amniculus. Next base: position 5,037 of record JAVQJG010286215.1, on the reverse strand, counting down.
TTGAAAATTTTACAAGTTTTGGGTACCTTGTGGGTCCATCCAGCCACTGTCCGTGTCAAGTATGGACACGTCCATGGTAGTTTCATCGTTGGCTGCCTCATCGGTTGCTTCCTGACCAATTTCAACATCTATTCCGCCTCTCTCATCCTCTTCCTCCATCATTTTCTTCTCCTGCTCCACAACTATGTCCTCAGAACCAACTTCCTTTACTGCCTTCTCCACTGTTTGGTCTTTCTTTGTCTCTTCATGCTCTGCTATCATTCCTTCCTCTTCTTTTTTTACCACTCTCACGTCTCCATCTTCACCTCCCTTCTCTGTATGCTGTGGTAAGTCATGGTCAGAGCATGGAGAGAGGTGTGAGCTGTCAGTTGCAGGCTCCCCATCGTCACTGTTAATAGCACTATGACTCCATTCTTCGGCTCCAGACTTTGGATCATCCTCCACCATCTGGTCATCAACCATCAACCTCACCTGCTGTTTCTTTGGATCTTCTGGAATTTGACCCATCTCTGTTTGATTTGTCTTGGAGCATGAAGATTCCTCAGCTTCCTCCAATATCTCTTGGGGCTTTTCAGCAATCTCAACATCATCCTCTTCTTCTGCTTCTTCGTCTATGTGTGCTTGAGGTATAACAATGATTGGAGAGGATTTTTGTGGCCTTGGTAAGCTTTCTGCCAAAGTCGCTTCTTGTAAATGGATTTGGGTGTCTTTCTCACTGAAGGGAGTTTTGGTGTTTAGCTGGTCGGCAACATGTGAGGTCTCTTGCTTTTCTGTTCCTTCTAATCTTGCTGTTTTCTCACTATGGATTTTGTTATGATCTTTTTCTCCCTTACTCTCCAGTAAAGGCCGAGAAGATAAGTGTGTAGTTACGTCAGGCTTGTCACCTCCTTCTTTTGGATCATTGTGCTCAGGTTGCGTCTTATCTTTGTCTAACTCTAGTTTGGGATCAATCATCTCAGATTTTGAATCGTTGCCTGGCCATTCATCTTTTTTTAGTTCCTTGGTATTGACTTCATTTTCCGCTGGAGACATAGGAGTGATGGGAGTCAGGGGTGCTTTTCCAGTCTCTGCTGGAGTGAAAGTGAAAGAATTGTCTGGTGGGATGGGAGAAGCCTCTCTGGAGGGGTCTTTTTCAACATCTACCTCAGGGATTGCTTGGATCTTCAAATCCCCAGGCAGGCCAGTCTCCAGACGAAATTCATTCAGTCGGTCTTTTGAGGTTGGCTTTGGGATCCGTAGGCGATCCGGTTTCATTCCACTTGTCACAGCTTTTTCAAGAATCAGGGAAGTCTTCACTGGCGAACCTTTCTTTTCCAATGTTGGTTTTAGAGATATTTCAGGGGTAATTTCTTTACAATCTTGTTTTTGTGCTTCTTCAGCTTCTACAATGCCAAGGTTTACCTCTACTTCAGCCTCTGTTGAAGGAAAATGCTGGTTTGGAAAGTCCCCGGGACTGGGCACATCGGCAGGAGAAGGCATGGGTGCTGAACACTCACTAAAAACACAATAGCCAAGTTCCTCAAGTGGATGTTGCCCTCGACAAGTTTCATCTGCCAAGGCAAGCTTGGCCAAAGAACTCCCCGCCAGGACCGATACATTGGCCGGGACTGACTTGCGTCTCATGTGGTCAAGTTCCCGCCTCTCTTGCGATGGCTGAGGTAGGACTCCAGCCAGGTCCAACATATCAGATAGGCTTCCCGAATGTTTACAGCTAGAGGTGTGCATGCCAGAGGGTGCATCTGTGCTTGTGGGCATTTCTTTAGGTGATGCAGCCGATATTGGGGAAATACAAACTGCTGGCGGACCACAGGTTGTTCTGGTCTCCACAGATGGAGCTGAGGATGAAACCTCCGATTCAAAGCTTTCACTGACCAGACGTAAGCTTTCAGAGAAGGTCCTTGACTTGTCTCCTGTCACTGCCTGTCCTTCCAAAGACCCAACAGCAGTGCTGAGGGAGATACTTCTTTGTTCTAAAGTGTCATCAGAAGGGGAGGTCCTGACTTTTTTCTCCTGTTCTTCCACCTGTTGTGAAACACTTTTATTTCCTCCACTCAACGTTTGCTCTTCTGTTGTGCTAATTTCATAATAGCTTTTTGGAGACACCTCCTCATGGCTTTTAGAGGATGTCTCAAAGTAGGTTTCTGATTCTGAATCATGCTCTTCAAGCGCATCTGATGTGGCTTTTACAGCTGATTCTGGTTCTGGGCTTGATTTGACCATTTCTTGCTTTTGGTCAACTTTCTGAATCCTACTGTTGCCACCCTCCTCACTTGTTGCCTCAAGCAGTTCAGTTTTTTCCTTGCTTTCATTCAAAGAACCTTCTGATTTGCTTGGTAAAATAACCTCCACTTTGTCTTCTGCCTTTACATTTGATGAGTGCCCTTTCTGTAAAAATTCTTCATGCTCTTTTATGTTAGACCCCAAAAGCATGTGGCTTTCATCTTCTCCATCTTTTCTGTCTTCATTGGCTTGCTGACTTGACGATGTATAGTCCTTTTCTTTCACACTGGGAAGGGGAGGTTCATCCATGGTAACTTCTTCTTTTTCAGGTTCTGCTTTGCCAGCAGCTACATGAACTGATGCCATGTGGTGTTCATCTTCTTTCATTGCAGACTCACAAGATGCCACGCCGATGCTCTCCTCCTGTTGGGCTGTGAGTTTGAAGGATACTGTACACTTTTGTGCCTTTTGAGTCATATTAGCCAAAAGCTTTGCTTGCAGCATCCACAAAAGCTAGCCCATACAGTCAAGCTGAGGCCTTCGGCACACAGCTCTCCATCAAGCAAAACACACAGCACAGTGTATTTTGTGGCAGGCCACGAAAGCACAGGGGAGGGGGGGTCACAGCATCTAAGACAGCGTGCAAAAGTGGAATGAAGGAATGAGTTGCATGATGTTAGATGACATGACAGTCGTAGACTAGTATACTGAATTCCTATTGCAATACAAAAAGGCCGATAAATATGGATTACACGATGATAGAGAAAGTTTTTTATTTGATTTACTGAACTTAATCATAACTTCTATTCAACGCATAGACATCCTGTGGATAGAAAATAATCTTTATGAAAGCTTAGATAGATACAATCTTTATTATAATGATAAATGTCCAATGAAAGTGAAATTTACAGCACAAAGTGTGTTGTAAGTAACAATAGGAAAACAAGATTCATTTTTGACTTGGGATGAAATGAAAACAAATGTGAAATCTACAGCAACACACTCAAAACATACTCATGACTGATTTGTAAGGCACCCAATCAGGTGGGTGTTCTTTCAGACAGTTTCTTCACGCACAAAATTCCAGCAAAACCCACATAAAAAAATAGACAACTAATTTTACCAACATTTATATCTACAATGAGAGTTAAGACAGTGATACTTGCATTTGCAATGTAGCTGGCAAGAGTAAAGTGCAGAAATGATCAACTTTTACGTAGTTGATCAGGTGTTTACAGAAAGCAAATGGTATGTTTGGCATGAAAAGCACAGACAAAAATCTCACACCATTTTGCATGGGGCAACTTCAAGTTCTCAAGCAGAAGGAATTTAGAGCAACAAAGCGGCAGGAAAGTTGGCAGCAAAGCTGGAGCTGCATCACAATTACTACATCGAGAGCAGAGACTTTTTGTACCCCTTACAGCAGGGCCTCGAGGGCCACTGTCCAGCTTGTTGTCAATGTCTCCTGCAGCAGCACACCTGAATCAGATAAATGGGTCAACATGCTTGGGAAGCACTTGACAAAAAGTTGAAAAAAGCCATTTAATGTGAATCAGATATGCTGGTGCAAGGCAACATCTAAAACCCATAGGACTGCGGCCCTTGAGGACCGGAGCTGGACACCCATGCCTTACAGAGCAAAAGAGGTACATGCCAAATAGGTAATGGGCAACACGCTTAAATATACTCTCATTTCAGAATTCTCACACATACAGTGTCCTCACTCAAACTGTATTCAAAAGCACACACACCTTTTTGTGATGGGCTGTGTTCACCTTGATGACTCCCCCCATTCAGGGCCTCAGGCGTCTGGGCTTCCTGGTAGCCCGTAGCCTGGGGCTCTCTTAAATAATCTGTCTTTTCTAAGGGCATGTCTCCTGGCTGCTCATGTGCCACTTCCTCCTGGTAAGTGCCAGGCTCCTCTGGAGCCTCCTCCTCATCCTGTGGTTGACTGACAACCTCTAATTTATCCTCTTTGGGTAGGAAAGGGACACACAGATGAGACATGGGTGACAAGACTGAGCTTACATGGGTGAACAAGACACTTTCAGCTCTGTTACAGATGCATGGGATGCAATCAGTGCACCTTACTGCCTAGTCTTTATTGACAACATTGAACAATACAACACTTTGAATCTCTGGGTTACCTTTAGATTACATTCCTTATTTATAGATCTTTAAGCATATTAAAATGTTTTTTTAAAAGTTCAGTCCTCTGCTAACCATTTAGTTCCCGCTTGTCTTGTATTTCCCTGCCATAGAATCTGTCCTTGTCCACTATGATACCAATATGGTAGAGTCAATGGATATGTCTCTGTACCAGCAAACTGTAAGAACAGAACTGCTCTAGTGTTGGACTTGCAGCAGTCATCAACGGTAGGTGTCGCTACTGTAAAATCAACACTATAGTGCAAAAATAGCCCAATCATAACCAGTACAGGACATCCATAATCTGGAAATTTGTCATTAGTTTGAAGGAGTGTATTTTTTTAATTTTTGATGGGTCACCTACTCGCACTATTCCCTCCAGTCTTTTAAATGTACTATAAGCTCAGCATGGCCGGCTGAAACCAAACCAAAATGCAACTTTTGTGATGCAACTTTGACGCTCTATTGAGGATTTGCAGCTACGTCAAAAAACCACGTGACTGTGTGTTTACGTCTCCATATTGGTAGTGAAGTAATTTTTACCTTTAAAGTATCAGAAGGAGCAATGTTGGTTTAATTCAGCATTATAAGAAAAGAGACAAACACCAGAATTATGCTATTTCAATCGACAATTCTTTGTTTGAGGCAAAAGTAGAAAATACATAACTC
>JAVQJG010286199.1:0-21779 GCA_036024015.1 Craterocephalus amniculus | reverse complement strand
CGGCGTCTGACTGTCAGAGGGGGCAGATTGTCCTGCTCAGGTCTACCTCTGGGTGCAGTGGGGGGGTGGGGAAGGTTGGGCAGTGGGGGGGTGGAGGTGGTGGTTCCGGTCTGTGTCTCTCAGTGAGTCCTGTCTCTATGGCAATGCAGTTGGCTAATTTGAGAAGACGGACACGAAGGCGTCCGTCTCCCCAGGCCTTTGATGCAGCTGGTTGAGGAGCCTCGGCTGTTGCTCCGCCCCCAGCAGTACACCAGGCCCTGCCCTCAGCCTGCCGTTCTGATGCTCTTTGATCGGCTCCAGAAACACCACATGCTTGTTGGTACTGACCTTGCGGCCGGGGCCTTCTGTGGTCGTTGGCGGGGTTGTGGTGAGGATGGACGACTGGGCGCTCCCAGTCCCGGCCTCATTGCTGTGGCTCTGAATGGCCGTCGCCGGGGGTTGGGCGTTGGGCCATGGGGGGCAGTGGCAGGGTGTCAGGTAAAGGTACATGAGGACCAGAACCAGGCTCACCATGCAGCCCAGCAGGGTGGTGAATCCCGTGTTGAAGGAATCGTGTGCTCCGGCATCATGGTGCAGCGTCACGGTCACATTGACCTCCCAGGTCTCGTTGCGCTGCCGGTCTTGGGCGACACACAGGTAGATCCCAGAATCCTGCTCTCGCGCCGCCACAATCTCCAGGCTTCCATTAGGAAACATCTTCAAGGATCCGTTGTTCCCCGGTGGCGCCACATACTCCGAGTTAGGTGCCACCCAGAAGAAGGTGACGGTGTTTCCAGACAGGGATGTAACGCAGTGCAGCAGCGCCGGCGCCCCCGAATTCACCGAGACGCTCCTCTCCTGGTCCCTCAGTGGGTGAGTCACCAGCGTCAGGTTGCATCTGTCGAAGTAGCGGCTGTGTTGTAAGAAGGCCACAGTTCCTCTCTGAAGCCCATAAACCAGGCAGATGTGCTCCCGTCGGAAGAATCGGACTGAGGAGAAGCCTCTTTGCTCCCAGGTTCGGAACAGTCCGTACATGGAGCACTCGCACACCAGGGAGTTGTTGTGCAGGTAGAGCCCCTCCTGGACGGACAGGGGCAGGTTCGATATGTCCTCCAGTGGTAGTTTGGGAAGGCGGTTGGAGGATAGGTCCAGCATGGACAGGTGGGGGTGGCTTTGTTTCCGGATGGTGAAGAAGGGGAAGTCAGTCAGGCGGTTGTGGCTCAGGTAGGCCTTATGGAGGTTTCCCAGTCCAGCCAGAGCCCGGCTCTCCACGTGCATGATCCGGTTGTTGAACAGCAGCAGTTCCTTCAGTCCGGATAACTCTTGGAAATAATGCTGTTCGAGAATACGCAGCTGATTGGACGACAGGTCCAGGTGTCTGAGCAGAGTCCCGGAGGAGTTCCTGAACGCCCCCGGCTGGATTGCGGTCAGCTGGTTGTGCCCTAAGCGTAACGTCTCCAATCGGGAGAGTCCCTCAAAGCTGCCCCCCTCCAACAATCCGATCCGGTTGTGGCTCAGGTCCAAGGTGGTGGCGGACACAGGGATTTCTGTCGGGACCTGATCCAGATCCAGAGCGGCGCAGCTCAGAATGTCCGAAGCAGAGAGGCACTCGCTTGCCGAGTATGGGCCAACGTCGGCTTGGATCGGGCCAAGCAGGGGCAGCTGCAGACAAAGCATCAGCATGACCACGGACCACGGTGACCCCGCCCCTTCTGAGGCTGCAGGGGGTCCCACCTCCCCCGGGAAACCAGCACAACCATCGGCACGCTGCATGGTAGCGGGAGGCAGCACGTTTGTTTGAGTTTAAAGAAGCAAACAACTACTCGTATTTCTGGCTCACATCCTCGATGCTCCAGAATTCATCTAATCTCCACAGAAGCAGACCTGTGATGGACCGGCTGGCGGCACTGGATCTTCATTTTCACCAGGAAACCGTCGTTTCTCAGAGTCTCATGAGTCTGTCAGAACGCTGGAAGGATCAAACCTCTGATCAGTCACTGGTTCATCGTGGAAACTGTGCATTCAGGTGCTGCAGGAGTCATCCAGGTGTTTGCAGCTACTGCAGCATCCTGAGTCTTTTATGTGAGAGATGGTTGGAAAACTTGTCTTTCTCTCACCTCCTGCTGTTATCCCAGAGCTCCTTCTCAGAATTCTTCCCAGCACAAAACTTTCTCCCTTTTCATTAAAATTCTTCTCCAAAGAAACAGTTGAATATTTTTTGCATCCTGTTTGAATTTGTGCCCGTCTTCACTCCGGAGAGGATTACAGTCTGAGCGGAGCGCCGCCCTGAGCGGAGCATCACTGTGCACCAGGTCAGCATCCAGTCCTCTCCAGGCTTGCAGAGTGTGCCGGAGCTGCTTCCTCCGGCTGATCTGAGAACAGCTCCTTTTTTCCTCTGCTGCTGCAGGATATTCACTGAAATCCCCTCCTTGAAGCATCCAGCTGCGAGCGGCGTCTCACTGCCCTTTATCTCCTCCTCCGAGGCTCGTAAAGTTCCCGCCGGTCCGGTCTGGATGTCACCGTGTGTGTGTGTGTTTGTGTGTGCTGAGCTGCTGCCTCCTTCTGTTTACAGCTCATCTGTGAGCTGTCTGCTGCTTCTGGTGCTTTCCCAGCTCCTCCTCCTCCTCCTCCTCTCTCACTTTGTTTTCACCCTCTCTGATGGCTTATGTTGCCACAGAAGGAGCTCTCTGAGCCTGAGTCCTTAGAGGATTTGATTGGCTGTTGAGACGCGATCGAGCCTCTGCCTTCCTCTTCTTCAGCTTCAGTCTGAAGTTGGTTCTACATCTTCTGAGAAACGGACGTTAACGGTGAGATCGTGTATGTGAGACGTTCCGGCCAGTTTGTTGGCAGAATAATTTTCAGAATTCAGTTTTCTTCATCACTATGGAGCTTTGTGTTTCTATTGCGGAGAGAAAAAAAAATCCATCAATCCCACTAGAAAAGATGGATCAATCACAAATCCAGCAATCATCATTCCCTAGAAACGTGTAATTATTTCCATTTCTAAAATGTCTGATTGTAACCTGATTATAAAAATATGCATAGTCAAAGGTGATTAAGTCAGACTGTTCTATCTTGGTTAGTATAGTATAATATTTGGTTGGAGACTTTGGAAATAATGACAAAATAAAAAAATTGTATTCTTTCCATTTTTTTCCATGCTGTGAAGATTTCAAAGCTCAGCATTTCAAAATGTAATGCAGTCCACTTGGATTGTGATATCTTCAAAACATCATACTCTATTTATTGCACTGGATAATGAAACTATCATTGATTAATTTATCACATAACTACTTTACGATTGGAAAGATTGGATCAGACTAGAAACGTAAATAAACACAAACAGCTAACAACAACAGTTTTGTCTACTTGGGTTTATTCTCCACCTCCTTTCCACTACAGCAGAAGCACAGCATAGTCCAAACAAGTGTGAAACTTTGGTTCACCCAAAACCAAAGGGAATCTCATCTTACAGTAGTAACATGCTGTCAGGTCACACGCGTCCGTAACAGCGTTATAAAGGTGGAAAGATTAGTTAGTAAGATTACCCATTACTGAAAAAACTAGCGCCGATTAATAAAACCGTTTATTCTTACGCCCCAATTCTCACACGATTATTCCCATGACGTCAGCCTGCTGCTAATTCCATGTTTGCTGGTTCTGGTACCATTCGAAATCTCAGTCCAATGCGTCGTCCTTTTGTTTCTTTTTTACCGAAACAGGAAACTCAATAGTCCGGAGTGTCAACTCCAAACTGTAGGTGACATTTCCAGGCCAAACGTTGTGACTCACTCTGCTCCTCTTCGCTCCTATTTCCATGCACACAGCTCCTCTTCGTCCTCCTCCTCCTCCCAGTGAGAACAGGTGAAGGTCAGAGTCTCTCTGTGAGCCGTCAGAGTGGTTTTTATTCTGGGGTTTTCCAGGAAATGTCAGCGTGCGTCTTCCTCCTCTGCAGGACGCTGTCGACCTACAGACGCTTCAAGCTGGAGACACAAGACCCTCAGACCTCCTGGGATGCACCAACTGGTTACAACCGGTCTCTCTAGAGATTTTCTCCAGATTATGTCAGGCAAATCTTTTGCAAGTATTTATTTCCTCCAGACTGCATACTCGCCACTAACAACAGGGAGCACCTGTTCCTGAAGGAGGAATCTGCTTTTACTCATCTGAAAATAAGTGATTGAGGCTGAATATTTAGACCGGATCAGAAGGAAAACTAGATCCTGTGAAAGACTGCTGCTTCTTTATTTAAAACGTCTCAATCAGGAAAGATTAAGATTTAGATTTGATTATTTTTCTACAAATGCACATGCTTAGCAAACACTGTTTATGGAGACGAGGAGGAAACATTTCAGGAGACTGATTTGGTGCATGTTGCTAAACTTTTCCTCTGAGATCAAATAGTCACCTTCACTTTCTATCATGAGATCTGGGTGTTTACTCTGCAGATTTTCTGAGGTTGGAGCCAACTGAAAACATCTGGGTGCAGCTCTGCCAGATGGTTCATCCGTTATTGGAGCAAATTGAGTTGGAGGACATGATGTTCATCTATCGGTCGGTTGTACATTAGGAACGCCTCAGAGAGCTCTCAGTCTCTGATTATCAGTTATTTAACAGCTGAGAGGTCAGGAGATTCATCCCCAGAGTCAAAACAAGTTAACATGTCCTTGAACATAACACTGAAGGCTAAGCTGATGTGTTCATGTAGAAAAAATCTGGATTTTTCAAGCAGAATCTAGATTTAATTAAAAGTTCTGAGCAGAGATTGTTCTGTTCAGCACATAAGCCAGAAAATTACGGAGTATGTGCTGAACACCAGTCAGTGAAAACACCAGTGAATCACAATTGTACTTTGGCAAAAAACTTTTGAAATTTCACTTTTAATTAGCAAAAATCTGTAATGGAAATGCAGAAACTGTCTGCTTACATGGATTTGTTGGATCAGTCATGATGCTGATGTGTTGGTGTGTGTTTACATCCATTTGCTAGTGTGTGATGTTAAAACCAGACTCTGCTGCAACGTGACACTGCGGCCCAAAGGAAAATGTGCTACAATGCGGTTTGTCAGCCTTGGGACACTGCTGGGCAGCAGCGGCTCCATAAATGCACATTATCGATTTAAGGTTTAGTTCTGAAACTAAGCCTCCAGGTCTGCTGGCTGGAATAACCTCCTGCATCTTACTGTGTTCCCTGTTGTTTCCTGGCTGTGTTGGGCAGAGGGTGTGATTAATTGGCTATTGTCTTTAGCAGATTTTGTAGCATTGTTCTCTGAACAATCAGCTCCAGCAGGTTCAGAACTGTCCTAAGAAACGTAGAACCGATGTTTACAGAAGCTGTTTCTGAGATTAAGATTTTTCTCAAAACCAGACTGGAACCCGTTTCTGTAAAGATCTAAAGTGTTTACTGTTTGTTTTCTTTTTATTTGTTTGTTTGGTTGATTTTTTTTTTTGTTTATTCCATCTTTTAGATTGTTTTCAACATTTAGAAAAAGTTGTTTTGAAGACACATCATCACCAAAAGAACCCCACATGTTCTGATTTTCCAGCTTTTGCCCAAATGAAGCAGTCATGATGTTGGTTCTGGTTCTGTGGAGGAGCAGGAACCTCTAAAGAACAATATTATCACATCTACATGCTCGGGTTTGGGTCAGGTTGTTTACATACAAAAGTTTTACAGACTGAGGCAGAACCAGGTGTGTGTCTCGGTTCAGACGAAGGGATGTCCGCCTCTGCGAGCTCAGCTTGAATAACATGTGACCTGAAAATGTGTCCTGTTGTCATGGCAGCAGTTGATCATTCCCTCTTCTCGCTCCCCTCTCTCCAGGATGTCCCGAGCTGCCTCCGTTCTCCTCTCCGACCCCTGCTTCCAGCTCCACTCCATCCAGCACCTCCTCGGGGAGGCGGGAGATTCCTGCGGCTCCTCGGCGGCCCACGTCCCCGCCGCCCGTTCAGCCGTCGCGACTTTGGGTTCGTCTGCGGCGCCTCAAGCTGCCGGGAACGGCTCGGAGCGGAAACACTTCTCCCTGCACGCATGTGAGTCTGAGCGAATGCTGTAGTGGAAACCAGGACGCTCCCGGTGGTCAGACGGTCAGGAGCACCGTGGGAAAAACTGTTGATCAGATAAAAGATTTTTTTACTTATTAAACATTTTTTTCAGTTCAATGTCCTGATCAGCAACAAACGTCATTTAAAAAAAAGTACAGTTTGATCAGAGAAACTGATCACAGAAAAAAAACTGGTGTTGAGATTTTCTCGTTTGTAGGGATGTAACGATTAGGTTAGATTACATTCTCGATTTTAAGTTCTCAATTTTGATCAAAATTGATTTTAGTTATTTTATGTTCAAATGAATTGACTTTTTCTTATATATTTGCCTTTTTCTCTGTTTAAAACTGTGACATCCTATTGCCTGTTGTATTAACAAAACTTAACACTGAACGAATAATTATTATAGAAATGAAATTGATCACAAATATTTTTATGAACACAGGAAGTTCTTGTTTTGAGCGTCATCTGCAATTATTGCATTGATGCATTGCATGAAAATCGATTTTCCTTTTTTCCACTTTGAACGTATTTTAAATTGATTTTCGAAGTATCATTACATCCTTGTTTGTCTTTGGTTAAAATGATGCTGTCATATTACGCTGATAGTCTGCTCCCACTCAGACTCCGATGTTTCTTCAGCGTCCTGTTCACACCCTCAGCCCGACTCCTGATCAGCCGGCTGTCAATCATCTGTTTGTTCCGGCTGAAAACATTTCCATGTGGAGCTGTTGTTCCACACAGAAAGGATGGAAGGGGAGGGTAGACGGATGAGGAGGAGGGGGGAGTGGCGCCGGCTGCCAGTCGGAGCATCAGTGTTGTGTTATCACCTCTCCATCATGTGACACGTGGCGTTGTGTCGCTGTGTGGGTGTGTTGTGATTCCTAGGTGTGAACCTGGAGTCGGGCTGAAGCTGCCGGCTGTGGCCCGACCCCCACCGCATCCTGCTCTGTTGTCATGGAAACACAAGCAGTTTCCATGACCACCTTGTGTGGCATCAGCAAAGCGACTCGCTGTCTGTCATTTGATCATTGTGGACAGGAAAAACACTGCGGTTGCACAACCAGCAGAAGGCTTCGATCCGCTGACTCGGGGAAAGAGGATTCACAAAATCCAACTGAGTGTGACTCAGTTCCATCAGTCTGACACGTTACTGGGAATGTGTTTCATTTCCAAACTTATTTTCTTCAATCTGACATGTTTCAAGGACTCCGATTCTTTTCCATCAACACGAATCACGACTCATTTCCATTATGACTCTTTTCCATCAGCACGTCTCATTTCCATGAATCCATCTCGCTTCCATGAGTCTGACTTGCTTTAATCAATGTGAATTATTTTCCTGTCACCAACTTGTTTCCATGATTCGACTCATTTCCATCAGTCTGATTCTTTTTTATTTATTTTATAATGAGCAGCAAGAACAGAAAATAAATAGGAATGATGAAATTGCTTACATTTCTTTCAATCCTTCATGTTTCCATCAGTGCAGTTTATCTCGTTTTCAATCAGTCTGACCCGTGACTCCTGTGTATTTGTAGTTGTGTATCTGCGGGTGTCAGGTGTGTAGGGAAGGGTGTGGCCCTCGGCTCTGCAGCTGATTCCGTCTCTGAGTCATTTTTTCTTCCGGCTGCAGTTATTCTGGAGAAGTTTGTCTTCTGAGGCGTGTTTCTCGTCCTTCGTTCGTCCTCTGCTTCCCGGCTCTGGTTTTTCCTTCAGGACGAGTCTTTGGATGTTCTCAGTATATTTAGAGGATTTTGTTGAATTGGATTTCTTCTTGTTTGATGATGAGGTGTTTAGGTATTTATTGGGTGTCCAGGAAAACAACAACCTGTACAAAGAGTAGGGATGGGTCAATATGCTTTCCTCCAGATTTGATTCCCTTATGATTTTTTTGGGTCCCCATTTGATTTAAGTTGCAATTCTCGTGATTCTTCGATATTGTCGAAGAAAAACAAAAACTTTTACAAAAAATCCCTTTTTCTAGTTTTTTTTTTTACAGTAATTTCAATTGGGTAAAAACAACATAGTAGCCAGACCAACATTCTACTACTGAAATGCCCAGCAAGACAAGTAAAAAAGATATAGATAATAATAAAAATGGAACCAAAAAATTATTTTGTCAATTTATTGCATTTATTTGAAAAAAGATTTTTTTACAAAAGAAAAAAATCGATTTTAAAAATGTGAAATAAAAAAATCGAGATTTTCGATTTTTAACAAAACAAAAAAAATTTTTAAATAAAAAGTCCAGATTTTCCCACCCCAACAAGACAAGTAAAAACGATAATAATTTAATTTTTATTATTATTTTTAGTTTTTTAATTTTTGCATTTATTTGAAAAGATTGTTTTTGTTAAAAATCTACCGATTTAAAATTGTGAAACACAAAGTCCCGATATTCCATTTTTGGATTTGATTTTCCCACCCCTAATAAAAAGGCTCTTCAGGGGTTGGATGCTCGGGTATATTTGGGTGAAGCTAAATAAAAGCGGAGCAGTGATGCTGGAAGGATTCCCCCTCAGCTCCGACATTCCTCTGAGCATCATTCAGACTCCACCGGCCGCTACAAACACCTTTTTTTCCCCATGTATCGGAATAATGATGCTCGGTGGGAAGCACATGCAATTTCCCTAATTTCCTGGTTTGTGTGCACATAGTAAAATCCTCAGGCTCTGAATGTTTTATGGATGAGATGTTAGAGAATCAGATGTCTCGTTAACATCCAGCACTCATTTCCTTGAGAGGAGACAGCTAATTTATTTACCCTGTAAAAACTACAGATGAGAAAGCTGCGAGGAACGTGTTGTACTCTACTGGTAATCAGGGAACAACGTGGAATCGCTTTGTTCTGTCTGGAGAACACTCGGCCGAGTGCGGTCCTGTAATCCTTCGTAACAAGACTGTCTGAAAAAAGGATGTGGAAGGAGGATGAAGAACAAACTGAGCAGATGATTTTACACTCAGAAACAAAGTGCAGGTTCAGACGCTGAAGTCTCGTTAGATTTCTCTGCACTTAGAGAACACGGTGTCCAAGCTTCAGGATTTGGAAGTTGGAGAGATTTTCTTTCGTAACTTCAGCCCTCTGGTTGGTTGGTTTGCATTAAGTTATCTGTTGTACAGATTGTAGCTTTGCTTGGTTATTATTCAGTGTTAAAGCAAGACTTGTTAGTCCACATGAAAAGGTTCCTTGTTTTATGGGGATACATTTTTTTTTAACAGTTATCAATGTTGACCCACAACTTTTTCCAAGTTTTACATTTGGGCCCACCGTAGGTTTGAGTTTGACACCCCTGCACTAAAACAGCATGAATTGATATGAACCCACATCTCAGATCAGCAAAACGTGCTGTTTGGAGTCAACCGCACCTCATGTGGACCTGGTTTGATGACGATCAGCTGAAATATGCAGGGTGGACTTTTAGCTGAAGTCACACATGCTCTAAAATATGGTGAGCTGATCCGTACCATCAGTGTACGGTTTCCTGTCCAATCAGCTGGATGAGCAGTGGAACAGGTGGAAATAAACAGGTTTTATTGACATAATCAAAACTTTTCCTTTGGACACAGAAACACAGCAGACCCTCATTTTAAAATATTTTTATCTGCCTTTTTTCAATTGTTTAATGGTTTAATTAATTTACTTAATTGAATATGTTGCTGTTGGTGCTTAGAGCTGAGCTGCACCGCCAATCCACTTCGACTCAAGCTTGCGTACACAATCTCAAACCTGTCGTGAGCGTATTGTACGCTCACATTAAACTTGATAAATCCTGAGTTTCCATGGAAATGATTGTGCACACGAATTTCCGTTGTACATTAGTTGATAAATGAGGGCCAGTGTCAGTGAGACAAATAAGCTGCTGAGACAGGACCGAAGCAGTGGAAAGCTCCCAGTTACTGCTCTGTGGTGAACAGAAATTCATTACCACACCTCTTATTAGAGCCAAACTCATTCCAGCTGCTCCGGGTCTGCAATACTAACTCTGTCACGTTTTTAATTTCACATTCAAGCGGTGGATTTAGTCAGGCTGGTTCTGCAGCACAAGTCTGAGGTCTCGGAGGATAAATCAGAGCATCAGTAAACCTTCAGACACTGCAGCCCTTCTGCAAAGAGAACCACCGCTGGAGTTAGGACTCAGTGTGTGAGGGGTCCAAATCCTGATGTCGCGCAGCTGATTCCACATCCAGCCTCAGCAGGATTCATCTTCTGACTGACGACACGTCCTCTCTGGTTTTCTGTTCAGCAGCTGACAGCTGATCAGCGCTCCTGTTGGTCTTTTACTGGCTGAACTGCAAAATATTTTAATTCCTCTTTGACAGATTCTGATCCTGCATCATGTTTTTATTTTAATGTAAACAGAGATTTACTGAAACATAAATCTAAATCCAGCGTCTCAGTCAGAACCAGAGCTGGTCCTGAATCCTGTTGGGGCTGGGTTCCAGCGAGGGGTCCAGCTCTGTTTGCATTGCACCAGGCGAAAACCTGGGAAAGCTTCCAGAATATCTGAGACATCCTACTTTCTTGGGACTGTTCTGTTGGGGATCCCAAACTTACCGAACTGACCGAGAAGCTTGACACACTGCAGTCTGTTGATTGGTCAAAAGAGTCGCCACTTCCTGAGAGACTCAACAGTAAGAACAAAGCGAAAACGGCTCCATGTTTAAATATATGGTGGCTTTAAAATCAAGAAGAAACCACAAACGGCTGGATGCCCACCTCTCTCTTTCATTGTTACAGTGTCATTTTATTTGTTTCTTAATTCGAGGAAGGCCTAGCAGGATAAATTCTCATCTCATCACGAAGCCTCTGTTGTTCTCCGGCTTCAGGCTCATTTACTGTATGTTCCCTGATGGACGTGATTGGAAACGTCGTTACAAACGTTTTCATGCGCATCTTTGTCCATCATAAATGGGCCTTAAGAGTTACTGTGTAAATTGGGGACCGAATGTTTTGTCTCAAAATGGACCCCGTGGTGGAAATTGGGCTAAAGACTTTTTCTCTCACATTGAGCTGGGAAGCAAAAGTCAGTAATATTGAGAAGTGTTCAGAAGAGTCAACAATCAATACCTCAGTTTTATCTGGATTCAACATTAAAAAACGTCATAGTAGTTGAATAAGGTGTAAGAACATTTTTCCTTCGAGTGTAGACCTCGGTTTCATCAGCATGAAAACGGTATGAAATGTTAAAGCGGTTCATCCAAACGTGACATGCACAGTGAAAACAATGATGGAGAGAGACCGGACCCCTGAGGATGCCACCATCCCCCTCGTTTCTGTGTCCTCCTCCTTCTCTGTCCTCGTTGCAGTTTCTCTTGGTGGAAACGCTTTCTGTCATTTCTTTAAATAGTTTTTAGGATATTTCTCCCGGATTCTTTAAAGATTTACCAAAGCTCTTCTTAACAACAATAACAAACCAACAGACCTTTAAGACTGACACCAATGTTTAGTCATCAGTTTCCAGTTTTCTCCAGTGGTGCACCGTAAATTATGGTTTTATAATAACTTTTCTTGAATATTAATAACCATCCTTAGATGATTGATTACGTCTTTAGGGACTCCCTAATGCTGCTTCAGAGCAATGAAGGCTTCCCGATGCAGCCGAGTCTGACCCAACCTGTTGATGTTACATGAAAACAGTTTAACTTGACCAAACAGAAACGTAGAAAACTGCTGCAGAAGATTCATGGATGTCGTTTTCTGTCAGGATTAACCTTCCTCTCCTCTTCCTACATATCTGTCCGTGATTCTCTCTTCGGTTTCCCTCTGAAGATGCTCTCAGTGTAACTGTAATAGTCCCCACCCTCATCATCTCACTGCGGACCGACATGGCAGCTGTCCAGCAAGCCAATATCTCAGCCCCAGCCGACCGCTCCCTCTCTGAAACACGAGCCGTTTGATTGCTGGAGGAAGAAGAGGAGGCTTCCAGGGCAGTAAATGGGAGGCAAATCGAAATCCATCAAGCGAGAGGCTAAGAAGGAGAAGGGGTGAAGTAATGGAGCAGAGGGAGGAGGAAGCTGAAGACCAGCTCCTTTTGGTGACAGCAGGGTGTTTGTGTTAGATCTCCCCTCAGCTTCACATGTAAACATTACTGGACCCTCACACACATCCCGTCTGACGAAAACAACTTGGGGTTGATCCTGTTTTCACCAGTTTTCCGTCTGCATCCACAGATCCATCAGGTCTTCCAGCATGTAGGAGACCTAAGAGCTCAGATCACCAAACAACAAGGAGCAAATACCCGTTAGTCTTCCTGCTCCAGTCTTTCTGACGCTACACTGGAGATAAACTGAAGCTCGTAGCTGATAAACTTTCTGGTTTTACTCGGATTGTTGCTGCGATGCAGCATAACATGAGAAATCTGTTAAAGTTGAGCTGTTTCAGACTCATCCATCAGGATGTTCTGGCAATCTTTTGAAGGACGACATAGACTGAGCTCTATGTCTAACACCTGTAGCAACAGGAGCCACATTTACATGAGAACTTTAATTATGCTTTAATTTGGAATAAAAGTGAAATTGGTTTCAAAGAGATGAAACATGACCATGTAAACACTTGAAAATGAAAATGATCATTCTGAATTAGACTTAATTCCAAAGTAAGTGGTTTATTCCCATTTTAATCCAAAATTAAATAATTTCTTTACCATGTATACCTTCATTCCTCTTTAAGTTAAGTCCGATGCTCGTTCCTCTGTGCGGTCATCGTGTTGAGCAAACGTTGAACTCGAGCTGATTCTATGCACATGAAGCTGCTGCTTCAACACTTGAATTAAAATCAAAAGAAAATTGTTCTTACTTTGTGGTTTTAAAATGTTGTAGTCAAAAAGAAAAGAAGCAGGAAGCAACGTATGTTTTCTTCCACTAGATGTAAAGTACGCCACTTTCACCCCATGTCCAATCAGAAACCTTCCCAACCACTAGATCTAAAGCAGAGTTAACAGGTTTTCCATGCAAACCCTAATTCTGAATTACTTCCATGTAAACCTGAAGGATAATATTTTCATTTTGAATTATTATTTGGGATAATAATTTGGAATGAAACATTTTTAATCAGACATTTTTATCCAGTTTGAAGTTCAGTCTTTTGTGGATAAAGTGTAAGGACCTATGGAGATCCATAGATTTACTTCTTCAGGTTTCACTCACATCTTCCTGAAGAGTATTATTACTCTGGCTGGTTTGGCCTCCACCTCGACGGCCATAAACCTGATCCTGAGTGTTTTGGATTCGCTTGTTTCCTCAACATTGTCCAAGAGTCTCTACCTCTGCTCATTAAAACCTGAAACAGGTTGTTCAAAGGAAGGATGGTACATGTTGATGGGACTCTGACATGTTCAACAAACCCTCCATCATCGGTTCAGCTACAACCGGCAGAAAGCTGAATTTACTGCAGGACGTTGGCATCATTAACCGGAACGTCGTCGGGTCGGAGCAGCTGGAAAACATCCCGCTCTCCATTCAAGATGCAGAGGAATCTCTCAGCTACTTTATTTATGAGGCTCCTTTCCACAGAGTTACGAGGGGGATGAATTATTCCCTGTGGTTTAAGTCTTCATCCTAGAAGACGCTCCCAGCTACTCTGCATCTGCTCTGTGGTGGAAACGGGAGATAATCGGACTCATTACGGCCCATCTCCGGTTTTCAAGCCGTTAACTGATGAGGCTGAAACAAACACACAAAGTGAGGGAAAAATGACCACAAAGACGTCAAGAGGAGCCAAAAAAAAGCACAAAGTCCAAGATAAACGAGAGAAACAGTGTTTCCCCTTCATTATCCAGCAGCTTGAAGCTCTTTCAGCAGCAGGAAGTTGCAGTAATGCTTTTCTGGATGATGCCATCAGTCTCCCTCATGGTTGTGGAGGAATTTTTCTCTTCTTTCCAACATTGCTTCAATTCATTGAAGTTTTGTGCGCAGCTCTGCATAGAAGGATGAGGCGTGGATTTTGACTGGATCGCATCTACATCTCGACTCTTTTCTCTCTCAGTCGCCCTGTCGTGGCTCTGCAGCTGTGTTTGGATCTTTGTCCCGGTTCATGAGACTGTTTCTGCCGGGTGGGCCCACGTTTGACTCCAGAAAGTTCCCGCTCCACTCCATGTACAAATCTCCATCCTTCATAACCGTGATGATGATATTCGGGTTTTTTGTGCATTCTTTTGTCTTTTTATTTATTTTTATTTAGCTTTTTTTCAGGTGACTTCTCATTACAGATAAAAATAAATCTCAGTTTACTAATAAGAGTGACAGATGGCCTAACTTCAGAAAGTAAAGAATAAACAAGATAGGGAATAAAGCAACTACAAACAAACATAAAAAACAGGAAAGATAAGGAATAAATGAGAATTGACAGCAATGAATTTGTTCACCAAGTTCACCACAAAACAATTACATGACACGTCTATTCCCTAGATTTACATAGATATAAGGTTCATGGGGGAGTGTACAGTAGCCAATATGACAATTACCTTCCAATCTTTCCAAGATAAGGAGCCCATACTTACAAGATAAGATCTCGATTATTATTTTTCTTATATATAAGTTGTTCAAAAGCAGCAATCTTTGAAATTTCATCTCTCCATTCCTAAAACAGACCTTTTCCTTCGACTTCCTATATCTCAGAACCACCCTGTTTCTGTCCTGAGGGCTAATTTCACCCATGCACACATTTGTGTGGGTAGGCCAGACTTGTTTGGTAAAATAACCAGAATACATAAAGATGGTCCTTCCCTGAGCTCTAGCTTCAGTACTTTACTGATACATTGGATAAAGTACCTGCCTAGACATTTTTGCTGGGGTCCAGTAATTTCTACTTAATATCCTGAATGAGATAAGCCGTGTCTGCATCTCTCTGGCTGTAGTTGTTTTAGTTTATAATTGTTTCCTCCCAGGCCTCTCGGTCAATAGATGCCCTAAAGTCTTTTCCGTTCCTACTTTAATGTCCTAAAATTTTTGGGTCTATGTTTTTTTAAACATGTCCTGAAATTTGTTTAAAGCCCGATCGCCATAGCTCTTGAAAACGAGAGATAAATTTGGCCTTTTTATCTGCTATACAGGTATACAGTTCCTTTGCTGCAGAAATGTCTAGAAATCTTGCTGGAGATATCATATTTAGACATACATGGCCCAAAGGACATAAAACACTTCCTGTTATATAGATCCTTCAGTATCATTACTCCGCTTTGCCCTCTTCACTATCTTATTATGAATCTTATTAAATTGGTTCTTAAGTTCTACTTGAGAGGTTTTT
The DNA here is from genome assembly GCA_036024015.1 of Craterocephalus amniculus. Taxonomy (NCBI): domain Eukaryota; kingdom Metazoa; phylum Chordata; class Actinopteri; order Atheriniformes; family Atherinidae; genus Craterocephalus; species Craterocephalus amniculus. Next base: position 6,509 of record JAVQJG010286199.1, on the reverse strand, counting down.
TTTTCATGAAAACCCTCCGTCGGGTCTGTAAATGTATTTGTATCTTTACTCTTATGTTGGTCAATACCAATCTGTCCTAAGCTGAAAGGATGTGCCAGCTGGCAGAAAAATGCCCGTTTAAAGGTCATGACTTACAGGAAGACGGAGATGAGGAAAAAACACAGAATGCCAAAAGAATAAATAAAAATTAATAATAAAGACATGCACTGACACCGTTTATCCATATTTCCGAAGTAAAGTAATAACTTGGCTAAGAAAATATCATATAGATTCATGAAGAGATTAAAATAATATCAATGCAGTTTTATGAGCAAATGGGTCATTATTACTCCTGATGTTGGACAGCAGCCTGCCTGCAGTCTGGTTCCAGGAAGCACATCTTCGTGTTGTACTGGCCAGAATAAATATCATTACATAACCTTCTGTACCTTCTACTGTTTGTAAAGCACGTTGTTTCCTGCTGTGGCTTCATTTTATGATGGAGCGAGCAATGAAACCTCCAGGTGAGGCTGTTATTTGATCATTGATGTTATTTATCAGACCAGCAGGGCATAAACTTAACATCCTAATGAACCTAGTCACTACAATAAAAAGGCACCGTTGTTATCCGTTTTAATTATTAAAGACCACATACAGCAGGTGAATCTGAGTCACAGGTGGCTCAGACATGTAGGGAGTGATATTCCTGAGGTGGAGATGTAGGATTAGGATGCTTTAATGTGCACATGTGTGCAGTCCATTGCTCTGGTGGGATTTTATGCTATTGCTTGTCTTCATAAAACCGTCTTGTGTGAAGGTGTCAGTACAGTCTTAAACAAATTTATTTATCCCCTTCAATCAAAGAAAAGGCAAAATGCTTAATAGTACTTTAATTAACTGGAGATTGAAAAAAAAAATCGAAATTTTCTGAATTATAATTTAGTGAAATACAACATTGTTTTTTTATTTAATTGAATAAAAAAATTATAAAAAAAACAAACCAAAAAAACAGTCCTGGACCAATGAGAGCACTTTGCTGATGAGCAGTGGGCCAGAATACCTCCCGACAGGTGCAGAGTTACAGGAAACACCTGAGCGTGGTGATCACCTCAAAGGATTGTTCAGCTAAATTTTAGCTTATGAGGGACATAACTTAAATTAGTTTATCATATTTTTTGCTTGTTTTTAAAACAAATTTTCTATTGATCCACAATTCAAAATCCATGTCATGATTTTCATGAAATATTTATTTATTATTATATTTTCTATTATACTTTAGTCAGTTTCAGCTTATTTCATTTACAACTTTCTTTTTTTCTTCTTTTTTTTATATTAACTGTTTTCTGGGGCTTTGTTCTTATAGAACTGAACTTTAATGTGTATTCATATTATTTTACTCTGCAATGGACAAGCAGCCATGCAGGTTGAACCCTGTCTCTCGCCTGCCAGCTACTGGTATAGGCTCCAGCTTTCCCACAACTCTGAATTGGATAGTAATAAAAGGATGGATGGAGGGACATATGCTTATTTTATGGATCATTATTCTTAACATTTTAATTCCTTTAACATCTTTTGGACACAACAGATGAAAATTGGCACCGGGCTATAATCCAGCATGTTTCTCAAATAAATCAACTTTAAACTGAAAATGAAAACAAGTCATTTAAAACCTTTAAAAGAGCCGTTTCGTAGTCTCTGCCGTCGCCTCGTTTCCTCTCAGATGAGACGTCGGCTTCTGTTCTGGGTCAGGAGGTTTTATTTGTGACGTGAAGACTGAGCAGAAACACGTCTGATATGTGAGGTTGATCAGACTGGAGTTTGCTACGTAAACATGGACGGCGTTCGGGTTCAGCTGCTCCGTCTTGAACATAAAATGGTCAGCAGATTATTTTCAGTGCAGTCCTGTGACGTGATGTTTACCATGTCATGATCCATTTTCTTTTTTTGTTTGTTTTATTTTTAAAGAATTCTAAGAACCAAACCAGTCCCACTCAGACCTGATCCCAGAGTCTGAACCCACTGCTTAAAGTTGGTATTTTTCCTCAGAGTAGCTCAGGACGGATGAGTGAAGATCTTGGAATTTCTTCCAGGATCGGCTTCGGATAACACAGAGCGTGTGTGTTAACAGGTGTGTGTGTTTTCCTGCAGACACCGACTACATCAGCGAGGAAGAGAAGCAGAAGGTGGAGCAGATGCTGGCCTTCCTCACAGAGGAGTCCAAACAGGCGGCCGCCTCCACAGCTGTAAGTAAAACATGGAGCCGTCTGAGCAGAAAGTTCTGGTTGTGGTTCTGAGTGAGTGCAGCTGCTGGTTTAGAAAACATCTGTAATCTGGGAGGAGTTGGACCTGCAGGTGAGCCTAGGTCCATCTGGAGTTAATTCAGTTCTCAGCACATCTCAGAGTCCTGGTTCTGGTCCGATAGGTACACAGAAGCATCCAGGAATGGATCCGCTGGAAGGAGCTTCTGTCAGCCAATCAGAAAGCTGGACCCTGATTGGTCAGAAATGTTCCTTAGAAACAATGACCTGACTGGTCTGGATTATATGAGCCGTCAGATCTGACTCGTCTGACAGTGGCGAGGTTCAGGACGAGCCCGCATATGAATATAAACACCATGATCCAGATGTTCTCGGTGTTCCTGCATCAGAACCGGTTCCATTTAAATGTTCCCACAGCAGGAAAAATATATAAATACCAACAGATCACCATTACATCATCATCACTGTACAGCTAAAAAAAAAAGACAAAACATCGGAAAATTGACATCTTGCTCTTAGTAGAAACCCATCTCTCGCCTGATGTTCTTCGCTCAGGAAACCTGACCCCCCCCTCTACTCTGCCCGATCTGAGAACGGCCTGAGACGAGGATTTATTATTGATAAGGAGAGGGAGGGAGGAGATGGAGGGGAGATGGAGCGCCACATAAATCATCTTTCTGCAGAGTCATGATTCCTGAAACAGTAAATCAGCTGAGCATTACAACATCCTGTGATGGACAGCTCAATTCTTCAGATGGAGATGAAGAAAAGAAAACTCGGCCGCTCTGAGTTCAAACTGATCCACTTCATTTACATAGCACACTGTAAAAAACACACCGGTACTAATGTCCTAATCATTTAGATTATAACTGCACCTAGAGACAGAGATGTGGTAGAACACAAAGAAATCAAAAATCTATGTACAAAAGCATAAAATACATAAAAATGATGAGGACCCAAAAAAATATTAGGACTCAAAACACTTTGTCATTAAAAGTCAATAAATTAAAATATTTGGATACATTAAAAGACATTAGAAAGGGAACAACACACTAAGAGAAAGTAAAAACTAAAAAATGTAAATTCACCAAAAGTAATTAACGATAAGCAGTGTTTTTATTGATCTTTTGCATCAAGCATTGTATTAAAAAAAGACAGTAAAGACTCAATATATACATAACAAGTTTAAACTACAGACAAACAGCTGATACTAATGCCAGACATCAGACTTACCCACCACCTGCAGCATGTGGTCCTGAAATAATAATAGTCCTCATATTTAACAAAAAGAAGAGAGGAGCCTTTCGATGACCCATTTATCGTCTGCATACTTCCTTCCATCTTTTACTTTGCCATGGTTAACCTCCACTAGTGTAATGAAACATGAAGTTTGCATGACAGAAGATGCTCCATAAATATTTTATTATTAAGTATATCTGAAGAAAAAACATCTCTTCAGTCCAGCAGCCAGTATCATTTGTTCGGGATGTGTTTCTCTCGTGTTTTGGAATAACCTCCACTAGTGGGCAGTTCACTCACCAGTTAGTCGCAGTGATGCATCATTATGAAGTTGTTTCCAACATGCATAGTCTTTCTTAAAAGACTTAATCTTTAATTTTCTGCTTTTCCCATCCTGTGACTCTTCTTCTCTGGTTTGGTTCTTCTCTGCACCGACCTCACGATTTCCGGTGATTATAGTCGCAGCATTAGACAGGAGAATCATCCATCTGTGTATCCATCTTCTACGTCGAGCCTAAATGGGTCTTAAAAGCTGCCAATTATGGTGGAGCTAATAAAAAATTCCTGCTTAAAATAAGACATAAAAAGCCTGTCAGCCCTAAGAAAATCTCAGTTGCCCTGCAAAGTGAATTTGAGGCATTCCCGTCTTTTGAGACGGAAGTATTTCCTTTGTCCAGTCAGATGAGATCAACTCATCATTATGTACATTAACCCACACACTACGCCAGCATGTGCTGCTGCGTGTAAATCACAGGCTTAGACTAGAAAAGTAACATCACAGCTTTGACCCAATCACCAGAGGGTAGCAGCACTAGCTTAGAGGGAACAATATACCGTTAAATCTATAATAAGTAAAAACTGTAGGACGAGTAGCTTCCAGAGATGGGAATAATGAAACATATATATATATATATATGTATACATTCCCACTCGGATATGCACTGAGATCTAGCGTTACATTGAGATCAATGTAAAAGTCACCAGTGTTCTGCCTACGTTAGTCATCTCGTTTTAACAGTGTAAGCATGTGTAAATTACTACTCTGCCTAGAACAAGCCAGGGCAGAGGTTTTTCATGTGTAGCACAGCGTCCTTGGAGCCCTCAAACATCTTTGTTTGTCCTCCTCCTGGCGTAATCGTCAGGGTTGCCAGGTAACACAGCCCATATCTGAAGCCCATGCAGCTCCTACTCTCTCACTAAAAGAAATTAAAAGACTAAAAAACACTAAAAGATTGAGTTAAAATACTAAAAACACTTAAAAGGACTAAAATGCATTAAAAGAAATTAGAACAGCAAAAAACAAACAGAAACCACACAATTCTTATGCAGCGCTATAAGCCAAGGAGGATCCAATAAAAACATAAATCACACATTAGATTTTTACCCCTGTCTTTATTTAAACTCAAACGATGCATATTAACTGATGGGTTTCAACATGTGAATATGACATTTTTAGCTCTGGCTAATTTTCATTTTAGTCCCACGGCAGGAAGATGTAAGGCGAAAAGTGATGAAGCACATATTTACACACCATAAACATGCAAGGATTAAGATTAAATTACTGTAGTTAATCTGAAAATTAGAAGTAAAGTAGTCATGGAATAAATAATGTTAATATATGACAGAGCACACGGTTAAAAGATGTTAATAAAAGACAAAGTACAAATGTATGCAGATGGCTTACGACTGATTCGGAGGAAGTTTTTGTTGATAAGATGTTCCTGATTGATCTTGAGACGTTGTTCCAGGTGTGAGACACAGAAAAAGACAACCGTCCAAAACTGATTTTCCTTAATGGACTTCAAAGTCTGCTCTGCTGTGGGATCTAATGTTTTTCAAACAGATGTATCCCTGCAGAGGAAGTGGAGCCATGCCAGAAAGGATTTTATAAGCCAACGTTGATTAGATGTATCTGTTTACTCCATTCCCGGTTTATTTTATTTGTTAAAATCTTCTTTTATTTGTTGTCATTACATCCCAAATGAAAAAGCAGTGCATACACCTGTCCTTTAGTGACCAAAAGTTACCCCCATACCATTTACATAAGATAAAAATAAATTAATCTTCAAGTGCATAAAAACTTGTTTTTTCTATTTTCACGAATGAAAGAGAACATATCCATTATGTCGTGGTCTTTGATCATATTTGTAAAACTGAGAAACTTACATTTAAATCAGGGCTGTCAAAGTTGAAACGTTAACGCAAAGTCCTTATAACTGTGATAATTTTTAAACTCGCGATTAACAGAGCACTGTCTTCAAAATTTCAGGAAGGGATGTAGGATCCAGGTAATGTTTCTGAAGCAAGACGGACACAGAATGAATGTTTTACACGGACAGTTCAGCTTTAAAGTTCTGCGAAATGATTTCTGGACAAGACGGAGGTTTTTTATCACTGAAGTTCTCCAAATAATGCAGGAGAAGGCGACTCAAACCGACCACAGGCTGAGGAACAGAAAACAAACTTGTACTTTCAGTGACATCCCCGTGCATTAATGATGCATTCAGTGCAGCTCGGAGATCACAACTCTAAAAGTCTACCTCGTGCAATGACAACTACAATATTGAGAAATAAATCAGGATTAATTAGGGCTCTATATGGGCTTCTTAATAGCTTGACCAAGTTTTATAACAATATATAGATATAACATCATCATTCTAATGACAGATATCCTGCGATTATGCGTTTAATCACAACTTAACTCAGGACGCTCGTGCCATTAATTTATGAACGGTCCAGTTTGTCTATAAAGCCATTCAACTGGATACCTACTGAGACAGATGAAGAGAAACACAAATCAGTGACAGTAAGAGAGGCCCAGTGCATCATGGGATGTCACCAAGCCAGGCTGGACTACAAGATTTATCAGGAAGGAAAGTTTAAAGATGATCTGAAGGTAGAGATGAGTCAGAGTGGGAGCTGATAGCTGGAGGTGCTGCCTCCCAGTAGAACCCCTGGAAACCACCAGTAAACCTGCAGTCTGACAGAGTGTCTGTGTGTATGTGTGTGTGTGTGTGTGTGTGTGTGGGGGGG
>JAVQJG010286174.1:0-13608 GCA_036024015.1 Craterocephalus amniculus | reverse complement strand
TTTATTAGTTTGTTTTTTGTGGATGATATTTTGTAATTATGGTTCTGTATGTATTGATTTTGGGAATTATGTTTGTTATAATTTTTGTTAGGGAGAATGTTGTATGTACATTGTTAAGTAATTTTGTATTTATAGCCTGATGATGTAGACCCCAGGAAGAATAGCTGTTGCTATGTCAGTAGCTAATGGTGGATCTAAATAAACAGAAACAGAAACAGAAAGCCATGAGTTATAAATAAGTAAGCCTTGAATACTAATTAACTTTATTTCCAGCATTAACATTTTTAATATAAGGATATTGCTTAGAATAATTGATAGACTGCTTCCATGGACGGACATGGCAGCTGGATTAATCTGTTTGGAAATGCTTAACAACATTATAACAATGAAAGTGTTGAACAGCAATGACATCCAGCGCTCTGTTGTGCTCTACATCCCCGACAACAAATAACCCCCATCAGCATTCATTCATTCATTCATTCACCTCTTTCTGCAGAGCTGAACTGGGAGATGATGTGTCAGAATTTCGCCTGCTGTGGAACATGTGAGACGGGTGAGCATGAGTGAGTGTTTTTGTGTGGGAGAGTGTGTAAGTGCATGTATGCTTGTGTCTTTGTTGGGACTTGGTTTTGATTAAGTGTCTGGAGCCTGAGGGGGGATAATGAGAGCCTCTAATTAATGAGCCTGTGCATATCTCAGAGTCACAGAGTCCTATCTGCAAAGAACGGCACACATGCACACCTCAGCGCACCGAGGGGATCGTTCCCTGCACTCCACCGTATTTTCTTCAGGGAGGCACAGCTGAGGGTGTATCACTCTGGCTGCCGTCTCTGATAAGTGTCCTCTAATAGGGATGGATGGGGGTTATGGGGCCCCAGTATGAGAAGGTCACATGCACTGACCACCCAACGTGCCCCGAGCAAAGGCTGCTGTTATGGGTGCTGAAAACTGTTCCAAATCGTATTTGCTTGCTGGGTTTTGTCCACAGGGAGTCCAATGTTTCATCTTGGGAGAAGATTCATGGCAGAGAAGAGCGAAGGCAAAACACTCACACACGGATGAGAGCATCAGGGCAGCCACAGCGTCATTCAATAAATACTTCAGTGTGATTAGTTGCATCTGAATGACAAAAACTGTTCCCTTTAGTGTAAAATATTTCTATTTTATATCTTCCTATAGCTATCATTTCAGCGTGTGTTGGTCGGCAGGGTGCACGCTCAGCAATATGCACTGCGAGCAGATCATCTTAGTTCATGTCACATCGCAGTCAGCAACCCCGGGATCGAAAAGAAGCACTGCAAATCACACCAAATCAGATTAGAGAGGGTGACACGGGTGGCACGGGGCAAAACATTGCTACCAAAGCACAAACCAAGCTTTGATTGTGGTGGTGGCAGCAGCGTCGCTCCAGCAAACACCATTTGCAGTTTTTCCAAGCTTTTTAAAATCTTAGGCTGGGAACATGCATGAAGATTTTTTAAATATGAGGAGTTTTTTTTAAGCTGTTACAGACCCCACACATGAAGACAAAAAACAAGAATGAAACAGTTTTGATGGCACTGTGTGCTGTGGTCTGAAGCATGATTTATTCCAGCTGAGTGGAAGACAGTGTTTGTTTACCTGCATGTGACAAAGCCATCTAGCAGCTGTTGGGAGAAAGGGAGGAAGTTGTGTGATGTTGTTACAGAGCTAGGAGGGAATAGTTCGGCACGGCTGGATGGGTCATCAAAACGGACACCACTGTACTGTAGCTGTTCCCCAATCTTTACTCGCCGGCTGTTCTTCTAACCATGAAAATAGAGTTGTCCACGTCCCACTGTCAGCCGTGTAGGGAGCACTGACAAGACTGCAGGACATGATGTAGAACGTGGGGAGAATGTAAGCAGCACCTTGGATATAGTCAAATAAAAAAAGAAACTGAAGTCTTTTTCAAAGCGGTTGTTCTTTAGCGAGAACATCATGACCTTAAGGAGGTATTATATGTAAATTGGTTAGTTTTAGGAAAAGATAACTGTGCAGCAATGAGATCCAACAACAATAATTCAATAATAATTCTATAAAAAACACTTGTGCAATCTAACTGAGTTGTTACCCGGGGGTACATGCCATACTGTATTAGAATACTAGGATATAATCTAAAATGTTACTTTATTATCAAGATTTGTAAAATAAGATTTAAGGAAAGAACCAAATTTAAAATGTATGCTGCTCACACTCATAACAAAGGATTGTCCCATATATTGCGTAAAAGATATAATAAAGACTTGTGTTTTAGAGAATGAGCTCTAATCAAAGCGGCCACTTTGGCTAGATTCAAACTGCAGGCAAAAGTAGCCCAAATCTATGACCATCTACAACCTACTTCAGATTTTTTTATCACTTTGTGTACAGCTAAATTTGGATATTTTTCAAATCACACCCAGATCACTTTCATTTATTGTCCTGAATTGCATACATATCTGATGCTTTTCAATGCCACCTCAGTCTGAGCCATGTCACATTTTATCTGACTTTGATGTATCAGAAATGAGACAGACAGTCCAATTCTGTGAGGAGGTGGGACATAGATGTTACTTTGATGTTACTTCCAAAAACACTGTGCTACGTCATGATTTCTAAGTCACTTTAGGATGATAAACAGTTCTCACTGCAGTCCAATAGTGGTCGCATTTGAATTATAACGTTAACAACCACACAAAAAATTGGATCTCAGCAAAAAAAAAAATTTAATTGATAAGATCTGATGTGTGACCATAGCCTCACATACTTTTAGATCATTTTAAGAGTAAAAAAGGACTGTCTGAGTTAAAATGATGATATGCAGTTATAGTCACTGCTCAGTCATTTTAAGAAAAGTCCCACACTGCCATGTTCAAGATGACCTAATGTTTGATCAGTCAAAAATTTAGATGTTTGCATCAAGATTTTCCCTCTGAATGAAGGTGTCAGAGCTTCTCATTGTCTTCAATTTTCTCTCAAAGCTGCCTGACTAAAGTAAACACCAAGTAACAGGACGTTATGACAGCAGTCTCTACTGTAAAATCAACATCTGAAATGAAAACATAAGTGAAGGCCATGGATGGGGAGGCTGATGGAGGCAAACACCAGCAAGGTCAAGCTCGGAAATTTCAGACCGGCTTACAAGGAAAATGATAATGTTACATTTATCATTAAACTTTTATTTAAACAGGTAATAAAAAAAATCATTAAATTTAAAATCTTTTTTCAGAACCTGGCCAAGCTGGCTAACAGCACATGTAACCCAGTACCATACGTAAAATGAATACACATCTTTCACACTGAACTAGTGTGTTTTCACACTACATTTATGTTTTCACTAAAAGGAAAACCAGTAAAACCATTGTTAACTAAGAAATAAAACATCAGACTTCAAGTTATTTCAATAGTCACCATAAATAAGGGTAACACTTCCAGTCATAACATTAACTATGTGTATATGGACTCAAATACTGTATACCGATTGCAATCGGTCTGAAAGCTCTTTTTGGAATGAAAATAATCCATCTGTGCGCCTCATTTCGAATGAAAAGTGCCAAACCAAGAGGATTTTCAGTCGTTTTCATAGGGCTAGAATATTCCTTTTCCCAAACCGATCATGGTTTCATGTAAATGTTGAATCAGAGAGTTGTCAGGTTACGTTCTTACAGCCTGTGCTCTGACTAGACGTAAACCAGTGATGTTTCCTCAGTTTGGAAGATGGCGGTGAACAAACAGAGTTACTGGACAGCGGCTTAAAGCTTGTCTTTAATTCATACTCTGTCTACACCTTTCCCTGTTCACTTTATGCAGTAGGAGCGCATGAGTAAAAAGCTGCTGTATGAAAGTACGGTAAAAACCACAACTCTGACGATCAGTTTGTAGACCTCTTCATTTTTGATAAATCAGATGATGAAAACATCTTTCAGCATGTCAGACAGGACCATTCTGCTTAAATGTTAGTACATGATCAGAATAGATCACTATGTCATCTTGTTCCCAAGTAATGCTGCCCTGAAATCTTGATCTGAAACTGAACGGGATAAAAGTCTGCATGCAAACGTGGCTACTGACAGCCAGATGTTTCCATGTGTTTATGTTCAAATAGGTTTATATTCAGACAGTAAGAGCAGCTCATTAAAATTCAGAGAGCTTTGGAGCTGATCTCATATGTAAACACCTTTTTTCCAAACTCAACACAGGCTTGAGATCCAGTTAAATAGGGACAGAACTCATTCTAGTACAGTTCAGGCCCTCTCGCCAAAATGGGCAATTGGTCCAGTCCGGACCAGTTTGGCCTCAATGAAGCCCCAATGAAAATTTATGATGTTTATTTGATGTTTGAGGGTTTTTTTTGCAAAGACAAATAACCCTGTTTTGGGAAGTTTTTAGCTTTAGTTCACACTTGGAGTGCTATGCCCATTTTGTACTGCAGGTAAGGCACTACCTATAATTACTACACACAACTTCTCTTCAAAACTAGAAAAATATATAAACAGAAACAAGTATTTAAGCTAAACAATAAAGGGTTGGCTCGACAGTTGCATGAAAAAGAATCTGTATGTTGAGTGAAAGGTGTGCCAGGCCTTTTCATGTGTGAATTAGCTCTAACTTGCATCTTGTGGGTTGAGGTCATTAAATGGATTACATCTACAGTACAGAACATCCATGCATCCATTCACAAACAATCTCTGGAGAGTAAATGTTTTCATTCCATCCCAAAGAACCCACTTTAGCCTCACAGAGAAATTCATTGTGATTATGAAAAACATCACAGAAAGCTCTTTTTTACGTTCTTGTAGTGTAATCAGTGATTCCTCACATCATCGAGTGTGATTAACGCATATGATTATAATATTTTCTATTCTCTTAAGTCCCATCTCCTAATTTCTCTTCTTCCTTTTTCTTCTTCCAATCATGCTAATGAAAAAAGGCTTGCTTATCCCCCGGAGGCGAGCAACAGTAGATTGTGTTACGACATTAAGCAAAGCCAGGGACCTTTGCTCCAGAGTTGTGTTTAATAATTCAGTGGTTTTGGACATGGATGAAACAGGCTCCAGCATATTGTTTCAATCAGACCGGCAGTTACATAGGCGCTGGGGTTTGACGTCTGCGGCGGGATCAATAATAACAGCGTTGCCACATACTCCAACACATGAGGCAGAGATTCTGTGTGGTCCTCCTCAGTCTAATACACCAAACACACGGATGGAAAAGGACAATGTACTCAGATGTGTTTGTGTCTATCTGCTTCCACACACATGCACAAACGCACGAAAAAAGCAGGCTGCGGTCAGACCCGCCCACCTCGGCTCCCTCATTTAGAAAACCCCAAAAACCAAACTTGTGCCTCTCTTTTTCAATTACCTTTCTTCCCACCGTCATCGCCACACCAAGTCAATCTAAATTCTCCCACAGTCTGTTTCCTTTCCCTCTCATATCGAATGCATCCATGTGTTACACACCCACACGTACGCACACGCACGTTTAGTTACACGCCACAATCTGTTAATCATAATAAGCGCATTAAAGCATTAAAGCAGCAATTTATGACAGATGATCTTTTGAACAGACAGCAATTAATGGTAAATGACTACAAATATATAACTACCTCTATGCTTTGTAGCTGTAGGAGTGGTAGAAATACAGATCTGTATGAGAGTACAACTGTTTCAAAGCCAGATTACAGCAGATACTGTTGGATTCGCTTCAACATTTTTTTTTCATCAGTGATCAGACTTATTATGCTAAATGACAGTTCTTCCTGCCCTCTCTAATCCAATCCTGTGAGAGCCCATCGGCTGGGAATTAATACTCTTGATGTGGCGAGGAAGGAGTGATGCACAAAAGGATTCGGTAATAACAACTCCATTCCTACACAGAGTAACAAAGAGAATAGTAAAAACACAACTTGTTGTGTTTAGTGCAGTAGATAGTGTGGCCTAAAGCAACAGCACCATCAAGCATCTGCAATTTCTGATGCTTGTTGGGAAGGGATTAGGTCAGTCCACTCCTTAAATCACTCTGGCTTCAGATCAAAGGGGTTAAAGCAGGATTAGGATTAATGTGGCTTGGTAGAACAGGTGATAATCCTTTAAATTAGCCATGTCGCGCAGGCAGGCCCCTCTTTCATCTCAACACCTGACTCGCAGGCTGAAATACAGCGAGCTCGCTTACAGCAGAGCAGCGCCGTTGCTGCCCCACCAGGATTAGTTGTCTTCCAACAACATGACCACTCAGATAACAGATCCTGCTCTGATTTACCAGCAAGAAGAGTTCATTTACATGCAGGAAGGCTTCTGAAAGAGGCTGAGTCAAACAGCTGTTCCCCCCGTCCCCCTTTGGCGAAAGGTTTAAGTAAAGCACACGTTATGATTGAACACGGGGATGAACGAGTGGCTTTGAGGACAGCCTCGGTCATGGTATAGTAAATAAATCATGCAAAATAAAGCAGATCTATGTTATTGATACGCATCGGGTCGACACGCAGCATCTGATGCAGCAGAAGCGGGAAGTCGTAGGGGGTTTGACTCAACTCCAAGGATAGGAACACTCCAGTCGTTTCCTATCAAACTCTTCACACATGCCGCCTCTCTGAATCACCAGCTTCCTCCCCTGCTGTCACACCTCCTTGTCATCAGTTTGACTTTTCTTCTTGAATCATCTTCATCCCTCTTCTGCTTTGTCTCCTGTCAACACAAGATTGTCAAGAAAAAGCATCACCTGTGACAAAAGGACTAAATCCAGACAAGAGCGGAGATCATTCTTTCACCTGTCTAGAGATGACTAATTAGCATTTTTGACCATGGGGGGAGCACCAGTGGCAGGGAAGCCGCTCCCCACAGTGCTCCTGTCTGCTACCAGTTTGGCTGGTGGGTTTTTGCTGCAGTCCCAGGCTAGACCGGGCCATCTGGCTAGTCTGCTAACAGCCAGCCTCACTCCCCTACAGGCCCGCCGAAGACAGGAAGACAACCCAGGGAAGGTCAGGCCACAATAGAATGATCAAGAAGAGAGACAGTGGATGTACAACAGTGGAGGGATGAGGAGAGACAGATAAACTAATGGATGAGAGAGGGAGTGATAGACGGACTGTGAGAGACGGAAAGGACATTGCTTCCTTTAAGCTGCCACCCTCAGCGTGACTCAATGACTGATGAATCTGTCTGTCTTTGCCTTTACTGTACGTGTGTGTGTGTGTGTGTGCGTGTGTGTCTCTGTGTGTGAGGAAGAGACAGCGTTGTATGTAGGCATGTGCACACGCATGAATACAATCCCAAATTTCTCAAACAGATCATGACAGCTCACAGCCGGAATGAAAGCTTCATTTGCCCACAATTCCGCAGTAAATCACAGATCCGCAGCGGGGCTTCCAGCATAGATGACCATGTGGAAGGTCATTAGAAATTAAGTTGGGAAAAAGCACAAAGGAGGGGCTTTAATGTGAAGGGGGAAGTAATTACATTTGCGTTCCCATAATACTCTAAAGAATATGGATGTTGATAGAGTCTTGAAATAAGATGGAAAAAATAATTGCTAATCACGCCACCTAGTGAGTTTTTCTATCTCAGTGTGACATCATCGTCTTTATCCTCTGCCTCGGTCCTTTTACGGTGCTGGAGAGCATGACACAGATGGAAATATTCAAATCGGAAAAGGCTATAAAGAAAAAACAGGGTTTCTTAATCTGGTGATAGTGATCAAATAATTAAATTATATCCCATTTCCTCTGGCATTATTTTCCCACATAATAACTCCCAAAACTTGATTGATGTGTCCTATTGCTGCAAAATGCTACCTTACAGTCTGGACTTAAGGGTTAATATTCAGTCAAGGGCAAGCAGAAAAGTCTGTAAAGTAAGAAAAGAAATGTAATCTTGAACTGAGGTTTTGAAATACAAAGAGAGACAACAATGTTTTCAAAACTACATGGCCTGATTATTCTGGTTTTGACAGAATCCAACTTCTTCCAGGATTGAGTAACGGCCTTTGCAGCCTCTTCTTCGCTTAAAATGTTGACCTTCGCCGGCCTGACAGCTGAAGAAGAATACTCACCTTATACACTCACCTGATATAGTCTGAGTAAATGCAAATTTAAGTGAGAAGCCACAGTGCAGCGCAGAGGAGCAAACATCAGCAATTTTGAGAGTAGGTTAGTCTCTCTCTGACCCTCATTCTTCCTCGACTCTCGGTCTCTCCATCTCTGTCTCACACTCTCCTTCCCCCTCCCGAGCCCAGCTAGGACTTCTCTGGCCTTCATCCTCATTCTATTTCATGCCTCGTCCTTCTCTCGCTTCGTCCTCATCCATCACCATCCCACACTTCCCACAACCACCAATAGCATCCCCGTGGTATACAGTCGAGCCCAACCAGAAACAGATAGCAGGGCTCCATGCTGACACACGTCTCTGTGACTCAACACTTCGTCTGACTTGATTTTACATTCATCACATCATAACGTCTCTATCATCACCTGACTCAAACCCTAGTGAATACATCCACATGCCCTTATGTCAGATTATTTAAATACTTGTTTTGACTGGCTGCCAATAGAAATCCAATAATCACATGCATGCTTACTATGACGAATACTTGTATGTGTAATTAACTGAATTATATTATATTATGGAATGTGGATTCATGATCAAATGCAAGTCCGACTGAGCAGATCGGCCGTAACCAGCTCAGTGACGGCTCACAGTAAAAGCCCGGCTGCTTGACAAAAAAACAACAAACATCATAAGAGGCTGTGTTATAAGACTCTTTGAAGCAAACTGTGTGTAAGATGTGTTGCCCTGTCACATCTAAAAACCAAATGCATTAGTGTGAGTGGTCACACTCATTAAACTGCCATTCTCATCTTCTTTTAAGAATTTTTTTTATTTTCAATTGCAGAGAAATGCTGCAGGAGCCTCAACGAAAACATGATAAAGGCACCCAGAGTCAGTCTCCTATCACGTGCCAGGCGGGGCCCCAGTTTTTGGAAAAAGGATTTTGGAACTCAATTGATCCAAACAGCAGATTATTTAAGACTGAAGCACCTATTTTGGGTAATTTGTAACAGATGTGGCTGACAATTCAGGAGTGTACAAGTTCTTTGGGTAGTGGCGTACCATTCAAAGCAGGCATATCCTAATAATGGATTGTAGTCCTTATTAGGGATAGGCATTCGATTAAAAGGTCTTATTTGATTATCAGGAGAATTAATGATCGATTATCGATTAACAATTAATATTTCTATATTAAAATGTAATATTTATACTCTATATTTAAATAAAGTGAGAGTAGATTTTTTTTACAAGATGAACGACTCTTGTTGCAGTTAAATGGAATTCATTCAGTGGTTACACGGGAAAATATGCAATTACATACGACTTTAGCACCAGTTTAAGATGCATTCAATTAATCGATTAAAAGATAATGTAATCGATTAAAATGTTAATGATCGATTAATCGATAATCGATTAATTAAGTCCATCCATAGTCATAATTAAAATGTTAAAGGTAAATTGTTCAAATTTACTAAATTGATGAATTAATGAGAATAAGATTGATGAAGTACTAAATGCTTTCTAAAATTCCTAACTTATAATGTGAAGTAGGAAAGGCATCCATTTGACTTGAGCATTGGTGCAGTGTTACATTCAACCTGATGGTTTTTTTATCCAGCCAGCCAGCTGCTGACTTCTAATAACTGTTTGAAACATCTTATCTTTAATTCTTCAATCATCGGATCCACTTTGGGTCACATTTACAGTTCACAGGTGCCAGAACATGAATACTAGTAGATCATGATTTCAGGGCTACCGCAGGCCCTGAGAATGACTGCCCCTTTCTGTAATCAGGCTTCTCCTGAGAGCTGTTTGATGTGGTTGGAGAAAAAGGCCAAGCGATGATGTAATGCCGGGGAAAGCTGTGCTTGAGAACTGCAGTTTCCACACTGCGTCCCAACTGCAGCTTCCCACACCCCAGTATCTCGAAAAGGGGCTGGGCGGCCCTCAGAACTCTCCCTGAGGAGCACAACAGATGTGTGGATGCAGTGTGAACATCAATCTTCTATTGTCTTTCATCACACACACAACAACACAGTGTGTGGTCCGTTAGGAGATAAGCAACATGATGTAAGGCACAATCGCAAACAGTCCCATACTTTGTAAACCAAACGAAGGCTATACAGAACAAGAACATAGTCACAAAACATTAAATAATGTAAAAAAAAAATTCTCAAAGGGCAGTCCATTAGTGTTTTAAGTGTGTTTTCCTAAAGCTGGGTTATATAAATACTGCATCAGAAATCACACTTCCTTTGGTTAGGAGCTAGTTCTGATAATAAGACAGCCAATTTTTAATTTATTATCAGGATTTGAGTATCTTTCATCAGTTAGGCTGCCAAGATAAATTTCCCACCTGTACAACAGAGTGTAAATCACTGTCTGGGCTTCATAACCCACACTTAAACATAAACGTTAAGCGAGTGTAATAACACTGGATTATGTACTCATTGACACAAAATTTATTAACACTGCGATAAAATCAAAGGTACCAACTGCCGGCACGGCTTTAATTGAGAGGTGTGATGTTCATTTTCACCTTCCACTTAGGGAGAGTGCTCTGCCACGGGCTCAAAGGAAGTGGTGCTTGAGGCATGATTACAACAGTAAATGCCTTCTCAGCAAAAAGAGGATTTGGGAATAAAAAGAGGATTTTTTTTTTCTCTCTTCTGTCAATTGTTTTTACGATTCAGGCATTCGGGTTAAGTTGGCTTTATCAGAAACCCTCTAAACCGTAGTCAAATGTGAGCCGTGAAGAGGAAGAGAGGTGGGGAGGCTGATGGTTGTGCAGCAACGCTCAAATTGTCTGTCACACACTGATATCTGAGAATGCAAACTTGCATTAGACTTGTCAACTCTGACGAGTGAATCCCAGTTGCAGAAGCTGTCAGCGTTAAGTGTTGGGTCTTCATCTGTCCACAGCGATTAGTTGTTACTGGGGCATAAAAGGCTGCTTCTGAGCATGAAAGTTGTGACTGCTTGGATCTCTCAGTGGAATTAGTCTGGACATGCTGGGCATGACTGCACTGACATGGAAGGCTGCAGGCAAGGAGATTGTTCATAGTTATTTCAAGGGGAAAAATACCTTCTGCAGCTCAGAGTGGATGGCCAGTACATGCAGTGTCAGTGTGAATAATGCTTAAGGTGAATATACAGCATGTATAATCATGTTTAATGGAGCAGAGCAGTAATACAGTCACCTAAGTTTGATTTGGATGCAATGGAGGAAAAGGTGCAATGGAGGCTTCTTACTATGCAGATCCACACAGCACTCCAAAGGGGATAACTGGCTTTGTGACACTATCAGAGCATCCAGCTGCTATACAGGGCAGTCTGACAGTCCCAAACAAGCTCTGCAGCTGCTCTGCCACCCCCAAATCTCCCTGACCTAAATCTGCTTCTCCCTAACAGTGAAGAGAGCACAAAAAAGTGGACACCCTGAAATTTCACAGTTTACTCAGCTTTATTAATTCCTGTGTTTGAATAAAATCTGCACAAATAAATTATCTTCATGTGGCAATCACATCGTTTTACGACCAAGCAGTTAACTGAAAGGCTAAAAAATGAAGCCATGTGCAGCACCCCAAACAGCAACTTGAGGGTGGTTTTAACAAGTTAATCTATAAATACTCCATATTAACATTCCCATCTTTGCAGCAGAGATCAACGAGATTTCCAAACATCATGATCTTATAAATCATGATTTTTGTTTTGTTAGCTTAACTTATCTTTCTTTTAACTTCTTGCTGGCTACGTAGTACGCTCTTCTTAAATAATCTGAGCTTCCAGGTGAAGTAGCAGCTTTTGACTCTCATCTGCTTCTATAGTAACAGGAGACAACTCGTTTTCTTCCTCCACTACCCTCAATCCCCTTTGTATCTACACAACAGTAAAGCTGCTTGATGATAACAATGATCGGTTCTTTTCACTGAAAGGATGCAATACAACATGTGCCAGTTATAAAATGTCTATGGTGGATGGCAGTGAGAAAGATGCTGCTAACATGAAATACAGAAAATAATACTGGAAGACAAGGTGTTTTTGATCCTTCAAGTTAATGTCAACCAGACCAGTCTGCAAACATGCACACAGCTCTTTATCAACCAGTAACAAATTCCACATGAGAACTTAGGAGAGCTGGTGGTGGAATAAATCCTTGGACTTCCATACAGGAAACCCCAGAGTTCCATGTGGGAATGTTGCTTTGTTCCTCCTGTTTTATGTTGGACAACGCTGTTGAGAAATCTTGAGAATCCCACGTGAAAAAGCTTCTTATAAACCCAAAAAATATCAGTATCATGATGAAGTGGAAGAGGCCCTTTTAGGTTAGACTTAGTTAAATTATTAAACTGGATTGATGTTGTTAGCAATATCAACAAGTCTGTCTACAGAAATTTGAGAGCATAAACTGATATTGGACAAAATTCAAACAAAAGTACAAACATAGTCTTTCATTGTTTCCCTGTTTGATTCTCAGTCCAGGAAACAATGATGCTATCATCAGTGGTGTAAACTAAATATCTACAAAGGCCTTTATGTCAAATATCAGTAGATCAAAATAAAATGTTATATTTTACTCTGTCAGAAGTTTCGTCTTGTGTTTTGTCTTCAAACTTTCCCAATGAATAGTTTAGTGTTTATATAGCTGTACATTGATTTTAGACTTTATACTGTATCCCTTCTTACTGTAAACAAAACTCCGGATTTTCTTGACTCTTCTTGGTGTCTTGAAAGAAGCTGTTAGATTCTGCATTCATTCATTCATACATACTTACATATTCTACACCAGCTTATTCCAGTGCAGGTTAGCAGCAGTGCCCGAGCCTGTCCTAGCAAACATCTAAGTTAAAGTAAACATGTAAGTTAAGTTAAAGGAGTACTACTGAACTTTGGCAGATGATCAGACATTGGGGTCTCCTAATGAAGGCTAAATCAGCAGCTATTTGGATCCTGTCTCTTCTGAGCTCTCTCCAGTCACTAAAAGTCAGTCCAATAATGCTTCTCATCTCTTACGCTGTCATTTTATGCATTTATTTTCTTTGCAGACAAAAAAGTCCTCTTGAGATTCTTAGATAAATCAGCCATTGTGCCTGTTTAAAGTGGTCAGTGTGTTGATATCCAGTAGACAGCATGTGACGCATGTAAAGCAAAACAAATCAGTTCTGTGTTACTAGGGCTGGGGAAAAAAACAATGAATTATGGTTTCTCAGGCTTGGAATGCTGTAGTGCAACAAACAGCTCCAAGGACGTCATAACGGATGTCAGTGTGAAAACAAAACGAGTCAGAAGCCCGGAGTTCTAAGGTCAGAGAACTATCTAGTATTGCTTTTAATGTCAAATACTGTATTTTCCCCCCATGAAAAAAATTTATAACCAAGACATTCTCTTAACCCCAAGTGATTTAATGGGCATTTACACTTACTACTACTCAGTACGACTGGGGACCAGAGGGGTATTCCAGGTAGGTGGTTCAACAAACTCTGAGTCTATCCGTGAACTCTGAGTTAACTTACCCCAAGATGGGAAACTCTGAGTTTCCGGTTCCAGAACAGCTGTTCTGCAT
>JAVQJG010286159.1:0-12271 GCA_036024015.1 Craterocephalus amniculus | reverse complement strand
CCCCTTAGCCAAGAAAAAGCGTCATACAAAAGCTAAAATAAATAGCCGCAATTGCTAACTAAGCTAGCCGAACGTGAAATCGGGTATAGTCCCTTTAAATCAGAAAACCTGTATCTGTTGTGTGCTTTTTGTGTCTTCAGTGAGTTTGAATAGAAGAAAGTGCTAAATTAAATTGACCCCATGAAGATGGAGATATTAGTGGAAGAGACAAAAATGGACAAATTGAAAAAATATATGATAAATATGAAATGAAAAACAGGTATCCGTGCAGAGCCTCAGAAGCAATTTGCAGTGGGGCTCTCGATACCAACAACTTGGAGACTTGGGAATGAGAATGGGAATAAAGAATGAGAACTAAATGTGTAACCTCCACTTATAACCGCACTTGTAGAAAATCATGTTGCGCATGTAAAGCTGATTTCATTTGCAACAGCTCCTCCCAATATTTTGCACGTGTGGCAGTTACACTCAGAATGCATATTTACTAAAAGCAAACACAACGTTGGCGTGTTATCAGCTGTTCTTAGAAGTTCCAGCAGACAGGTCTGCTGGGACGCCGAGTGATGGTCTCTGGAATAAGGAATCCCAATTCATGCTGCTGGCCCACTTCCTGATTTCTGTCACCCCTTGCACCTCCCCAATCCATGTTGTGGTCCTTCCTCCAGATGATATGGCTGATTTTAAGTTCTCCTTTTCTGCCTTTTTTTATGTTCTTGTGAGTCGTCCAGCTGTTTCCTTCTCACTTTTTGGTGTTCCATTTTTCTTTCTTTGGATGTTGACTACCTTTTGTTCCCTTCTCTGTCAAGATGATGAGGTGTAAACTCTGGAGGATTCATCACTCCATTAAACCTCTGGCATCCACTGAGGTCACTTCTTGTGTCATCTTGCACAAGGATTTGGTACATTTCCCTTCAAGAAGAATGGATTCTTGACAGCCACCCTTCCATATAGACCACATCTAATTAAGCTCATCCAAAAGTAAGCAGAACAAATGAAAGCATAGATTTATCTCTCAGATTGTGTTCGCTGGAATTTGTGCCCTTTTTCTTGAGGATCTCCTTTTAGGATACTGTTCATCCTCTGTAGATTTTTCTTACGCCTCTTTTACACTCATTATCAATGAAAAATACCAAAGTACCTAAAAGTCCAGTGCAGGGTAGCAGGGTTATATCCCAGCTTTTATCAGGTGAAGTATAATCTGAACAGTACACATGGCAGCCAGCCATACTCACTTCAGTTGAACTAAATTCATTGCTGAGTGTTAAGTGAGTTAAATAAGTGAAAAAGCAGCCAATGTCCAAATAAAAACTTCAGAATGCACGGAAAGCTTCTGCTCAAGACAATTTTAAAATATTAAAGGGAAGTCTGGTTGATTGGAAGCAAAATATATAGAAATGAGGCGTGGCTCAACACTTGCACAACAATATCTATCCATCTATCTCTGTGTCTCTATCCGTCCATCTGAGCTTGTGACGGTAGAGGACAGGGGTGAAGAGGTCAGCAGTAATTTCCTCTTCCTCAGTGACACGGTTGGCAGAGGCTCTGATGTGGGTTTAATGGAAGCAGAGTGTCACCACAACATTGGCAGGACACGAGTGTGCACAAACATCAAGCGAATGTGGTGGTGGTGTTGGTGTGTGTGTGTGTGTGGGGGGGGCTATTCAAGGCTACAAAGGCTGAGCTGTGAGCATGGGCTGTTTGAGATGAAAAGGCATGGAAATGGGTGTTTTTCCACCCAAACGACTTCACGTCAGGGATTTCCTAACAGCACTGACCAGAACTAACAGAAATGTTCTGTTTGTTGTTAAACCTGCAGTTCATTACAAGAACTCTTTTAAACTCTATCAATGTGCAACAAGCAGTATTCTTTAGAATGAGATTAAAAATATTAGACACTTCAAGAGGAGGTGCTGAATATCCATTGCTGTGATCTTCTGTCAGTCATCTGCTACTTATTGTCTTTCGAGGATTATTATAGAAGTTCAATCTTTATTCCTGCTTGTAGACCTTTTTTCTTTGTGGATAAAATTATATAGATATATGTATGTCTCTGATCCACAACCAGAAATTGTGATAGAATTTTTTTCCATTGCTATTTCTGAGAAGACATTGCAATAAAATATTGACAAACTGTGGAAGCACATGAGAGCCTATTATCTTTCAACCCACTCACAAAATAATGAAAGATCATTTTGCAAAACCCCAAATTACATCCACTGTAATGCTTCAAACTGCTTTCCAGATCTGTTCTTTTAAGCAGCTTGAAAGGTTTGCTCAGCAAACAAAGAATTTAGAGCTTTGTAGGATTTGTTAAAAGTGGTTCGTTTCTTACCGTGACAGATTAAGAATCCATGTTTCTAATTTCAGTTTACAGGAAGAACATTTCTGAAGATATATCGTATCCCTGTGCACATCCCAAAAATGACCATGTCCTCATACACCTGAGTTCTTCTGGATACCGTGACATTATTGCCAAATGTTCAAACAGAACAGCCTCTTTCCTGATTATATGTTCTAGTAGGTAACTTGAGGGATATTTTCTCTTGATTTTGATTCTAGGTTTGAAGCAGCAGCTCAATCTCAAAACTCAAACTTTATTTATAAAGTGCTTTTCATGCAGGTTTGCAACACAAAGTGCTTTACATAATAAAAACAGATTTAAAACATAAAAGCCTTCACACATTCCATTATATAAAAATTTCTGTGATCTTGCTCTGACTCAGTTACACAAGCATGCACACACAGACACACACATATTATCCACCAACACATTTATCCCCTATTCTAAAAGCGAAATAAGTCCAAAGTTTCTGTCTCTTAAATGGATGTAATAAAATCAAAATCTGGCTTAACGCTGCTTTGAGGAAATGATATCTTGGGAATCCATCCATGCCGGTGGCTGGCTCACTCATGTTAATAGTGGGTACCACCTCCAGAGCCACCCAGATCCAGCCGAAAGGCTGCCATGCTGGACCCCAGCCACCCAGACATGGGCGACCGCCGTGGTAACAGTTCCCCCAGAGCCCCCTGCATAGTGGATCCCTCCGAGAAGAACACTCGAGAAGGAAAACCTAAAAAGGTCAAATAAGATATAAATAAATGAAATAATAAAAACTGACAATAATAATAACAATGATAAAAAATCATAATAATAAAAAGATATAGTTAAAGCACAAGAATTAGAACACACACTAAAGACTTTATATCAAATAAATAAATAAAAATGAGGATATATAAAGTAGATAAAAATAAATAAAAATAACATGTTTGAATTAATAAATAAATAGATATAATGAAATGCTTATAAAATAAGTAAATAAATAAAAGCTCAGTTAAAAGCAATGCTAAAAAGGTGGGTCTTGAGCTTCGTCTTAAAACATCTATAGTCTCTGCAGCCCTGAGGCTCTCCGGGAGGCTGTTCCATAGGCGAGCTGGACACTAGCAAACTACGTACATCACCTTCAGCTTGACTCCAACGCTTGCTTAAGGGGGCGTGTCCTGTTGTGTGCGTCATCACAACAGGAGTAGGGAACGGCCATGCACAGAATGACTGAATGAATGAACAGTGGAATGACTGAATACATGGAGGAATTATTCAGTTCGGATTTAAAATGAGACTTAACCACAGTGACTTACTTCAGAATTAAGTTTAATTTTGTACGGTAATTTTCATTAGGTGTTTACAGTAACCTTTAACGGAATAAAGGAAGTTATTTATGCACAAGGAGAATACAAAGTCCAAATGAAAAGGCTGCAGCCAAGATTCAACTAGGAGCTTTCCTGATGCGATGCAACTAATCTGATTTTACTCTGTAGTTTTAATTTAATATAGAATACAGTAGAGTATCCCAAGAAAGAATTCTAAGTTCATAATGAAATTTGGCTAGATGTTAAGAAATTGATCAAACTCTTTCTTGTATCTTGATGTGAATCTCCACCTCTCCTTCCTTTTAGCTGTTTACTAGCTGGAATTGGAGCCAACAAAATAGCCTATATCATTCACAGGATGTCTGAGCAAGAAATCTGACCAGTACTATTTACATTAAAAGCCACTGATAGACTTTGGCTTCCGTGAAGATATTTTGAGGATAAAATAAATAAGAGCAATCGCATTAATCTTTTCCAGGCAAGCTGAAATACCTTGTTGTTGTTGCTCTCAACCAAAGGACCATCAAACAAGCAATGCCAAAGCTTCACTCAATTCACTTTCAGAAAACGGAAAACAAATTACACTCTGTGAAAAATATCATTGTCAAGGATCTGTGTTTTTATTCAATAGAAGAACCCAGGCGTTATTTTTCACAAGTTGCACCTTCATATCTTGTATATTTTGATACAGTGATACCTATACTGTAGTGAGACCAAAAACCAAACGGAATCTCAGGAAAGTGAATACAAAATGCTCTTCACCTTTGAGAAACCGGTGTATTATAACTTCACAAAGGAGAATCTCATGGAACTGAAACTTGGATGTAACTTAGAGTAGTCGATGTAGATCTCGAGGGTAGATTTCCTTCTCTCTGAAAATTATACACAGACATTTCCACATGAATGGCTGGACTCACAACTGAGGAGGCTACATCTCTCAGTGAATTCTCTACAATGTGCCCAATGTGTTAAGATATCACATTCTTATCAAGCACAGCCTCCATTCTCTTAGCCATGGGGTTCACTATCCAGACTTTTTTTCTAGTGTTTTTTTTCTGTTTTTTGTTTTCCATATTCTATGTCATTTTAGAAGCCACAAATTCCTCAAAGCTAGTTTCTTCCCATTGTACCATAACATTCATATTCACTGAATAATTTTGTTTCCATTATAATTGGTGGTTGGACGTCTTTTGGCACGTCTGATGCCCCAAATCTCTCACCCAGTATCAGTTGGGAAAGAATCCAGCTCCACATGGCCATCGACAGGATGAAGGGTAAAGCTAAGGGATGAATATAACTGATCTGCGGATACACCCTACAAAACTTGGCTGGCTGTGGATAATTGGTTGTTTGCAGCACTTAGCTGGTACAAAAATTCATACCGTGTTTCTTCCATAGCAGTAATAGTGAAACATTAAAACACTTGAAGGGTAATATTTCGGAAAATTTTTGAATTTAAGTCAAATATATATATTTTTTTTAAAAAGCTCTTTCACACTGATGTATCAAGTTGCAACCTGTCTCATTTAAAGCCAGCATATCAGGTTTTGTAATAAAAACTAACGTAGCTAAAGCAAAACAAGTAATGATAAATTGTTATTTTTCTTTGATTTTTCTATTTTTCTTTTATTTTCTTTGCACTGGATTTCACTCAAATTTTATATTTACTTTACTGGCTATTGGCAAATATTTACACTGTTAATGTTTTCTCAGTTAGAAACTAATGTGTCACAACAGATGGAATGAGTGTTATGAATATTATCTCTGATGCAAGTCTTCTTTGAAAACTGTGAGTCCCAGCAATTATATGACTGTTTCTTTGACAAGTACCACTCATCTAAGGGGGTATTTTGGTATTCCGCAACAGTACAATCCGACATGGCACACATTCCAGGAAAATTCTTGAACCAAAACTCGGAGATCTCAATTCTATCAGACACGTCACATCACATCAGCTATTTATGTTTCAGTCCGAGGGAACTAAAGTTAAAGTTATTGTCAATGACTCGATGAGTCACAGCTGTTTTGGTGGAAGACTTAGATAAGAATGTTCTTTCCAGCTTTACGAGACTATACAGCTATGCAAGACCTGATGGTCATTGGTGTTGTTTGATTTTTAGCTGGCTCTTGAATTTGTAGTTTTAGCGTAGACATGAGGTGCCTTCTGGTTAATTATGTTACTTCTGGTCTTGATAAAAAACATTTAAAACTACATTTGTTGAAGGATTTAACGATTGCTGTACTCTTGGGTCATTTCTGTTCCTGCAAATTACACCAGCAAGCTAAATTGACTGAAATGAGAACAAAACAAGTACAATTGCCTCATCTGATTTCAAGATGGCATCGCATATTTAAGGGGGCAAAGAATCGTACTGTGGAAACTGAAAGGCTCTTGCAATGTTGCATCAGCTGCAGCCAAATCCCAAGATGTGTCACAAAAGGGCCATCCTTGTCATTTTGAGATATAGTGGGTAAAAAAAAGAGGACAGAATCTGTCATTTTCAGGTAGAGGTGTTGAGGCAGAACCTATTCAGTCTGACCTACATAGGATGGGTCGTCTCGAGCGAGGTTAACGCTCCAGCACCTCTTTCCAGGCATCATGGGATCATTAGTATCCTTTGCTGTAGCAGAGCAGAGCTCTTTTGATGCCCCTGTTTCCTATGAAACTACACTGGGGGCCAGCCGATTTTCCAGGTCCTCTTTCAAAGTGGCCATTTCCATTCGGAGGATGACTCCCCTCTTCCTCTCCTCTCTTTGTGGTTGAGTGCAGCCGTGTAGAAATTAGATCAGGAGGAAATTGGAGCAGGGTCAGTGCTCTGCATTGACAACGACACTGTCATCCTCACTTGGGAATCTTCACCTAGACAATAAGTGAGCCACATAGCAGTAAGATTAGAATATATTTTGACAAAGCAGGGAGTTTGCTAGTGGCCGAGATTATTGAGGAGATACCAGGAAACTACTGATTTGGTATGGCAATATATTACTGACAGTTGTTGGGCTTTGGGGGACACATCAGATTCATTATCCAACTTAAAACACATCCCTCTAATGGATACATTCCATTATATATACTGCCTGTAAACAATGCTTGATTTGGCGCCACTCCCATTGAATGTGTGATCTCTGTGCAATGAAAATATGCCTGTTTTGCTCATGGCGACACAAAATATTGATTTATAGATGATGATGTTCCCACAGTGGTGTCTGCTTATACTCACAGTGGTTACTAGCAAGTCTCCGGCTACATATAGAAGCATATTTCACCGCACACTCGCCAGGATTTCGACTTTTTCTCTGATATACTGGACGCCTGAAATTTCTCCGAGGCTTCAGACTGACTGTGACATTTGAGAATGTATGGCAAAACAAAGCCTTGAAATGTAATAGGCTGCAAGAGTTTTTATTTGCACAGGCTGCTCTCACTGATGTTTTGTATGATGTCTTATGGAAAAAAATGCATGGATGTTCATGGATGTCCTACAGAGCGTTGAGCCCATGAGGAAAATAGTAAATCAGAGGTGTTGCTCTCATGTTTTCTGCAGAACCTTTCTGGTTTTGAAGCAACAGAACCTTTTGTCAGATCATTTTGTCTGAGCCCTGACCACTGCCAGATTGGTCATTTGTAAGTGTCTCAAACAGGTTTAAGAGCTCAGTCAAGCTACACATTACATCTAAGATCGACTCCAAGGGCAGCAAATAGAAAGAGGAGAAGAAAGAAAAAGCCCTCCCAGCCTCCTATCCAGGGAATCACCTGGTAGAAGTTGCTGGCAAAAAGGAAAATTTGGGCTTCCCTGTTTTAGCTGCCAGGCCCTTGACCCGACCTGGAAGAAAGTGGAGGAAACTGTAAATGGATTTTATAACTGAATTGACATGAGCGCAGAAAAAATAATGTTATTAAAGAGTATAACTTTTACTGGTTACTAATTTTCTCACAACCTGTGCCAAGTCAATGCATAATACTTAGCTGTTGCTTCAAATCTGACTAAAACCATAGAACGGATGACGGAATGCAGGGTATGCAGGCTCCATTTCTTTCGTCTTGCTGGAAATATGTAGCAGCAAATGCACAAATGTTGTGCGTAACTTTTTGTAAAATATTTTGAGAACAGGTAATAAAAAATTTGTTGATGTGCATGAATACTACAGAAACTGATTGACTAACATGCCCTTGCTGCATTGAAAAGGCATTAATAAAATCAGAGTGGCCTTACTACGCTCATTATCCCTTTTATTTTCACTGAGACAAAACATGAACTTGAATATGTGCACTAGTTTTTCCTCTCCTTGCTTTCCTTGCCCTTATTTCTGTTTCACAGCCACTGTGCTGCAGATTTATATCACTCCATCCTTCTCTGCTTTAGAGTGTCAATGTCAATGCCTCAAAACGCTGTCTTCAGCTCTCTCTTTTCAACAAGCCTCTCAGATTTTCTCCAGTGCAGTCTTTTTCACTACTCTGCCATTTTCAGGGCGATTTAGGGCTCTTTACAGTTATTCTATGTTTGACTGTCATTAGGATGGGTTGAAAAGGGCGACATCTAATTGCACTTGCTGTTGTTCCTTGAACAGGACTGTACAGTTTTCCATTGTGTAGCAGGCAATTTGTGCTCACAAATTTAACGATTTGTCTGCCAAGGAGCTGTTTTTGACATTAAAGTATTAGATTTGTGAGGTTGAAGATAAGAAAATTGTGTGTAGAATTTTAGTGTTTGTGCACTTCTGTGCATTTCAACATATTGACAGTTATACACAAAATTATTTATGCAGTATCCAAACATGTTACATATACAAGTACCCAAAGCTGCATGCTAGTTTACAAAGTTTATAAATTATGTACACACATAAGTAAAACCAAGTTGATGTTATCTTCATATTTACAACTCTACATGTTCATAGTAAAGTTTTACAATTTGATGAGGGCTTAAGATAGTGTACTTTGGAGTCACAGATGCTGAAATTACCTAAATATGTTATTTGCCGAAGTTAAACAACAGCATCTTATTCCTGTCACTGTAAGGTGTCTTAAAGTTCTCATAAAAATTGTGTAACTTCTACTCATTAAAAGGAGAATTTTGTTTGTTTGAAATTTTCTGTTCATTAGACACACATTTCAAAGATGCAAATAACATTATGTACATCAGCTGTGATTGATTCGGTCACACGTATTCCTGGCACAACAGCGGAATAAAAGGCATTTGGGAGAATTATTGAGATGATTGCATTATGGTGCAATATAAATTCATTCATTCACGTCTTTATGATGTAATAATGACAGAATTTATTCATACAGACGTGTTGCCAGATTAATTTTCTACCTATTTTGAACAATTATTATTAATTGGGAGAGGGGGTGGGGGCTGTTATTCAAAACAAATGAGGTATAAAAAGTTTGGTTGGCCTCAGTGCCGATGAATACACAGAAAGGGCTTCCTTATTAAGCACCACTTCTAATTCTAAAAGCTCTCTCATTCATCATTCATAAACATTTGTTTTGTGCATCTATTTTATTTGTTTATCCAGCATCACTTTTCCGTGCCTACGGCTTCTTTTCACACAGGAAAATGTGTCCATTGTAAGATTGGAGAGCCGTTTCCCTCCCTTTGGACTCTTTAAGGGTGTTTAAAATGCATTCAGATGATACTTGCTCGCGCTAATGCCTCTGGTTGTGCTACACAGTCAGAAAAAATCTCACTCCTCATTTCTCTTTGTGCTGTGTACATATTTGCATAATACGCCACACGTACAGCCTTATGCGACAGCCACACAATCTAATTTGTCAAAGAGGCATTCCATCCATGCTGATATTGCCTGTTAAGCAAGGCTTTTTCAACTTTAGCAGTTGTCATGCCGACTCTGGTGTTGACCAGGAAGATAATTAGCAATGTGTCTTATTTTTCCCCTTCCTGTTATTGTTGGGATTTAGTCTTTTTTTTTAAATCACTGGTACACCGCTTATCAAAAGTAAATGTATTAAAAAATAAAATAAAAATAATATTTAACTCTAAGTATTATGATTAAGGACATGAACAAAATAAACATATGGGAAATATGAAATACTGTTTTTAGCAACGGAGGTAGAGTGGAAACTGCTTTATGAACCCAAAATGTCCCAGATGGATTTATCAGTCCACATTGCCTTTTTCGGCTCCTCAGCAGTGCAGTGTTTATGTTCTTTAGCCCAGGCAAGCCTCTTAACCCTGTTCTGATGGCTTAATAAAGGTTCCTGAGCCTCTACATGACCCAACAGCTCTGCTTCTTAAGTCCTCGCCGCAAAGTTGAATTTTCTTGTGTTGACTCTCTTTCAGCTGTGCCTTGATGTCGGCTGCAGCCGGCTTGCCGTTACAGCAGCTACAGCAAGCTTATAAACTGCCTGTTTGATTTTGTTGTCAATCTAAATCTGCTCGGCCTTTACATAAAAAAAAAAAGAAGAATTTTTCAATTCCACTCCCGTTCTGTTTCTTGACGTTTTTGATCGCAAAAAGCCACCTCGCACTCACTTTGAGTTTTTTCTCTCTTTTGCCCGTTTCTCTTCAAGAAAGTCTTTCATTCCTCAGAGTAATAGCAGCTTGCCTTTGCTGTCGTGAGCTGTCATTTGGCTCCCCTGATGACTGCTGAGTGCCTCAGAGTGTTATAGCCGCGACTGACGTTGCTGTATTTAAAGGCTTCTAATTGGCAACCTCTACGATCTTAATGGATCTGTAAAAACCCACATTTGTCAATTCAGTGTGACTTGTTTCTCTGTTGCATGTTATAAATTTAGGGTGTTTACAATAGGAGCGCTTCTTCAGAGTTAACAAAAGTGCCAAAATGCGGGGTGTTAAACAAACGCATGAACTGAGATAACTTGATGAGTGCAGGTATTGCACATAGAAGGTAAAATATCGTCTGTCAGCAGGATAGCTTCCATGCATCTTATTTCTTTACAAATTGCACTGTCCATCTTTCTCCTGCTTTATACAGCTCAGCTTCGGATTTTATCGCATATGTCGTATGAAGTTGTTTCTATACACCACGAAGCACGTCTGTGATGCACTGGGCTTCAGACTGGAATGATGCCTGCACTCCGACTCCTTTTTGCTCCTGTAGATACACAAGACGTTTCTTATCGCTACAGATTATTCCCAGCCAGGCCTATAGCTTTCATGTAAATGTCAGTGGCAGAGGCATGTCAGCAAGATAAAAGCCCAGATAGCAGGCTACCGTCAAGGCACATTCAACAGTGTGGGGCTAGAGGTATTGAGCATGGGACTGTATATGTGTCAGTGTAAGGTATTGACGAATACTGCGCAGAGTGTAAAGGTACTATGTAGGATTCCCATGCCTTTTTCACCCCAATCTGGCATTTATCTATCCTGGTTTTAGGCTGTCTTCATTTTGAAATGTTCTGGGGAGGTTTGAAAGCTCCTGCTGTGAATGACACCCACTGGAGGCAAACATTTGTGATGCAAAGTCATTTCCAGACACCTTCTTTTATCCTTTCAGCTTTCTCTGTGCTGCAGTGTGGCTGGGAAGGAGAGTTTCAGTAAGCAGGCCCAGCACAGCGAAAAAGTAAAATGGAATAAAAGTTATTGTCTTTTTGATGATGGACACAAAGGTTGCACATTCTTATTCCATGGGGCATATGGGCAGGACTTCACCACAGTCAAGACTTAAAAATACTTGAAATGAGCAAAGTGACGTGTAATTTCCATCCATGGTGAATCAATACTTTGTTACCAGGTTCATTTGAGAGAACACAGATCAGGTTAAAGTCATCTTCCTAAAGTTCTTTTCCTCAACATTACAGAGTGTTTAAAACCTAAACATAACAGGAATAAAAGAGCTAACCAACAAAAACATATACAGCCCCAATTTCTTGAGCAGAGCAAGGTTGTTCATATGCTCGTTGCCTTCTGCTTCCACCACAAAGCTGTTAGTGATGATTTACTGCCATTCTGCAAATATTCAACTTATGTGCCACTAATACATAATGCACTGATAACTTTATTTAATGCCATGAGATCACGTTGTAGCACCAGAAGATTCCAGAAATATCTCATAATACTAAAGTTTGTATTCCCACAAGAAAAACCTTTCTGCCAACAATCCAAGGAAGATAACTGTGATGTCTCAATAATTCACAGTAAACAGCATGTGTGTTGGTAACATCTTTTTTTCTTGCATGAAAGTGACACAGGTTCATTAATTCATCATTCATACTTGACAAAACTAAAAGTAGCATTATTGCTTTACAAAATGCAAATGAAGAAAAGAATGGAAACAATTTAACAGGTATCTAAAGCAACCACTCACCCACACCCACCCCAATTCTTATGTGTTAAAGATATTGTATTTTAAACAGCATTCAAAGCTTCATTTATAAGTTAATTTTCAACAGTCATCTCAAGGTTTACAGACAATCAGAGTAGCCAACTCATTGTGATCTAGTTGAACAAACTTTTGTTCAATTTACGATGACAGCGTTCATACAAGCCCCCACATAAAAATACAGCCCTGCCAAGAAAAACCCATCCATCCATCCATTTTCTGTACCGCTTAATCCAAGTGGGTCGCGGGTGTGCTGGAGCCTATCCCAGCTGTCAAGGGGCGAGAGGCGGGGTACACCCTGGACAGGTCGCCAGTC